>NW_004624797.1:10759730-10801202 GCF_000247695.1 Heterocephalus glaber
TAGGGGAAAGGAAAGAAGGGAATGGAATTAATATGAGAAAATGAAAAAATGGAAACAAAGTCCTTGTAAATAGGGAGCAATGGAGTGGTTGAAGTGAGAGCAGGGGAAGGGGGAAAAATAAGGACCAAGATGGGTTATGTAAAGGTGCAAATTTCCAATGATGAATGTCATTATATTGTATACCTAAATTTTACCAGTAATATAAAATTAAAAAATTAACCTTTAAAATTTTTCTCTTCAATACGATTTAAAACTTAAAAAGCAAGTTACAAATTATTAAAGGGGGGGTTGGACCTACCAATCTGGGATTTAAATTTCTAAGTATGAGAACAGAAAAATAAAATATTTCATTGAATTCTGAAATTTAGAGCAGTTACATGATTTGACCAGACTGATCAAAGCGTTCAGAAATTTACAATTCATTAGGTGGTTGGTTATTTTGCTTTTGGGAATGGGCAGTCAAACAACAGAATGACAAATTAGGTGACAAAAACTTGTGTCTCCCATTTTTGGGGGAGGGGTGTGTAAAGCATAGGACAGTTCAAATCTTGAAATCCATTTGACCTATTTAGGTAATTAATAAAATTTTTAATAACCTCATTCTTTCTTTGAGTATCAAACAGATTGCAAGTCACATCTCCAAGTACAATCGGTGCTTGTTGAATGAAATATTAGTAAGGTCAAAAGGACAAATTAAAAAGGACACGTTAAATTTCGAACTAAAAAATATCTACCCAAATATTACATTCAGTTTTCAAATTGTTTACTGACACGACAACAGACTTGGCTGAAGTCACTCTTGCATACACTCACACCCAGAACAGGCACCCTAACCACCGATCTGCTTTGCAACACAAGGCCATATAGTCAAAATTGGCATTCTCTAAGCCAAACTTTTTATGCAGTTCAGGTGCAAAGTTCCTTGAAGTAGATCCGTTCAATGGTCCATCCTGCAATGACACAGACCCCTCTGTTGAGTGTTCTGTACCACTGGATGACCTAAAATGAGGCATCACACTATTTTGGGGGAATGGCTGACCCATATTTATAGCAGCAGCATTTGTTTCATAAGATCCTGCTGAGTTAAAGCCATTCACAAAATGACCACTGGGGAAGGGAGCCAGTGGTGTTCCAAAGTAAGGCGCAGGACTTGGAAACCAAGAATGAGGCACAATAGTATAAACTGGGTATTATTGGTGAGGATTATATACAGGCTGCATAAATACTGGTGAGGCATACTGTGCTTGAGCTTGAATGGGCTGACTATGCATACTAGAATCCATTAATTGATAACCATTCTTAGCAAAGAATGTATTGATGGCTTTTATCCTTGCCATGATTGGCTTGCCCTGAAATATTTTAACTTCTTAAGTATTTAAATGGCTGCTGTGCATCAGTGTCTGACTGGAAGTTGATGTACTAGTGGCTATTGTGTGCAAACTCACAGCTTATCACTGGCGCAGTTTTCATTTTTGAACAAAGCTTTCACCTCCTCTACTGGTGTTGTTTCAGGAATCTCTCTGAGAATCCCAATACGTTTATGACTCGGTCTCACTTTCTCCCCTTTCTCATCAACTTGTACCATTGGAGATGATCTCAGCACTTCAAGAATTAGATCAAGATCTGTGGTCAACTTTTTTATTTTTTCCATGTTGGCAATTGTCCATATTGGGACGAACTGATCACTATCCATTTGGGATATCAAGGAAAGATCCTTTGTTAAATTTTCTTGTGAAAAACGGAATTCTAATTGTTTCTTCAGGCATTCTCTCATATCTTCTGTAGAAATTGCCCAACTGCTTTCTCCAGAAATGTCATATATTTGGTAACTCATATCTTTGGGTCCTAAAATCTTTCCCTCAGTTGGTTCTTCAATGCCAGTAGTATTTCTTGTGGTTTCACAAGATGGAGAATACATTATTTCATATTCTTTACACATATCTTCTGAAAGCTCTGTACTGCCCACAGTCTGAGACCCTGACGTGGCTGCTATTACATGCCAAGAATTTTCAGTTCCATGAGTTACAGGAATGGCATCAGGATTTCCAGGAGGAATTTCTTGCCATACTTTAGATTTGGATTGAAACGAGTCCCTTTAGATATTACCTGCTCCACGAAGAGCAACATATTTTCCTCCACTCTGCCCAATCGTTCCCGTCACCGCAACTCCAATTGGTTCCCCTGTTTCCTGATTCTTGAGTTTGGTGACCCCTTTATGTGGTGCTGCTTTTCCCCAAAGTATTTGTAGATTTTGGGAATACTCATCTTGGGATTTGAGATCCTGTTTGCCTACAGATGACATTTTTGGTTTTTTGTGGCATGCATACTCCTTAAGAGTTTGAGAAAGGACAAGGTGTGCTGTTGAGTGGTGTGTTCAAGGGATCCAATCTCTGGGGTTGGAGGCTTCCAGTTTCTCTTGGGTGTAGCCCACCGTTGGTGTCCTTGCCTTGTTTTTCCAACCCCCAAAATTCACAATAATTCTTCAAGCATGGGAACACACTTATGTTATCAACTCTTCTGCCACAGTTAGGGAGAGGTTAATTAAAATATAAAACCATTAAACTTGTCAGGCACTGTGGCACATGCCTGTAATCCCAAAGTTTTGGAAGGCTGAGATAAGGAAGATTTCAAGTTCAAACGAAGCTTGGGAAACTTACTCACCTAGGAAGTCCCTGTCTCAAATAAAAAATAAAAAGGTCTGGTGATGTAGCTCAATGGGAAGGCCCTAGGTTTAATCTCCAGTCACACATATACACACAGAAACCCATTAAATTGTTCAAAGTGAGTACTTTAACAAATGATGTTTTTCCCCATTGCTTCCACATACCATCCTTTACCTCCTAACCACCAGTCTCTTGTCTCCTGTCTCTTCGCTTAGCTCTCATCTGGAATCATACCCACCTTATTCTACCATCATTTACTATTATGTTTGATCTGTGCTTTTTTTCTCTACTAATCTTATTCTCCAGAGGATTGTGACTTGAAAGGATTCTTCAAATTTTATGGCACACAAATCACTTCTTTTTTTAATATTTCTGTTGTGGATTTATTAATTTAAAATATATATTTTCTGCCATTTATGGGGATTTGTAGTTCAAAAGGAAACCAGATATATGAGCGTAGTTCAATTTTTGTTACTTCCTATAGGAATAGCCCAGCTATAGTAACATTTTCTCTCTCCCAACTAGAGAAACGCCTCTAATACAGAAACAACATTTCAAGAAGAGCTTTATGCAAGCTGTGAATTTGTGAGCAAAATTTATCAGCCCAAAAAATGATTGTGAGGAATGACTTGGACTCAAAAGGAGTGATTATTATAGTCTACAAAACATGACCAGCAAGTCACTAGCTTTTCCAAGTTTTAAAAGTTTTTTTTAAAGTTTTAAAGTATGCTTTTAAAGTTTGCTGATGTCAAACAGCTGAATCCACATACAGTGAAGACTGTATCAAATTCTTGGACAACTTCATAGGCTGATTAATTCACAGAACATTGACTTGAGAAGCTTATATTTGAAGCTTTTATTTAAAAGGAATAGATAAAAATGTAGTTTTAAAATTTAAACTCATAAACATCCAAGTCTTAAGTAGTAAACTCTTTCTACAGATCCTAAATCTTATGTTTAACATCAGACATGACTTTTAATATATGAAGGGAAACAATTTTTAATGGAGTCAGGTCATATTGAACAGGGTACCTGTCGAGGAATTTGTAAAGAGTCCAGAGATCAGATGGGGAGAAAAGAATTTTGCAGCATCAGCATGGCTTCATTAAAGTCAAAGGGAGAGGTGTTTTGCAGCTGAGAATTTCTAATTGTGTATAAAATTAACATATGAATATGATGGGTTCTCAACCAATAAAACCAAGAATAGATGGTTGGTATCCTGAAGGCAAAACAACTTAATAAAATTAATCTACACTGCCAAGAGTGCTCAGGGACTGCAAGGTGTCAATGATGCATTTTTCAATAAGGGACTGGGTAAATATAATTTTCTATGTTAGACAGTCCGAATCCTTATTTTAATCTATAGAAATTAAAAATGACAAACTTAATGACTCATCAGTGTTAGAAAGGCAGAGGAGGGGGCATCACAGCTCCATGATTGAAAGGGGGCTGGTATGAGTCCCTATTGGTATTGAACCAATAGGACATTTCCAGAACTCATTCATTCTTCTCAGGCATCTTTTCCCCACTAGGAGGGGCTAGACAAACTCCACACTGCCCTTATTTAACCCCTCTAACCCCTCTAATGTGTGTTGAACTGTGCTTTTATAGAAAGGGCAGAGTGAGTAGGGAAGTACTAGTGCCTGACGTTTGTATTTCTGTCACATTTTGCAGAGGAATTCCAGTGAAGAGAACAGGCCAGGGCAGGGCCAGCCTAGTCACTGTTATCTGTGTGCATGTTGGGGCGGAGGTGGTGGTGGTGGTGATGGTGGTGCTTGGGTTAATATGAAGAGGTCTCTGGGACAAAATCCTCCTTTCTCAAAACATATGTGTCACTTGCTTGTCCCTTTTACCAGAGGCCTCCAACATTAGACATTCACTCCTTTGGGAAAATGGAAGTCCCTTTTTTAACATGCAATTACTCCTGGGAGTATAAATTACTCATATTTCATAAGTCCTCTCAAACTCCCAAGTCAGACAGACCCATGGGCAAATTGTGTCTTGTCTTAGGTATATTCTTATCCCGTTTTAGCCATGGTTTGCCAATCTGTCAAGAGGGAGTGATAATCTTGACGGCAAAGGTCAATATGCTAAATAAGAAAAGCAAATGTGAAAGTACCTAGGAAAGCATGCAACATGGGAGAGTTAAGTTCTCATCTCTCACTTGATCTGTAGCAGTCAACTGAGGAGGGAGAAGGCAAGAGGGGGTACAGAAGTGTCCTCCAAGGGATCTAGAGAAGTGGGGCCAGGCAAAGAGAACAAGAGATAGAAAAGTTGACGCAGACTCAGAATCATGCTGTGGGCTAAAGGCCTGATGATAACCTGCAACAGCAGTTCAAACCTGTTGCTAAGTAGCTTGATGGTTTAGCAGAAGCCTTCTTGGCTCATCCCTGGTTCCAATCTAGTGGAAGGGGACTCCACTTATTAGTTAAATGATACTGAGCAGGTTACTAATCTTGCTGAGCCTCAGTATCCTACTCTGTAAAATAAGAGTATAATTGTGCCTTCCTTGGAATTATTGTTAGGTCCCTACAATGGTTGGCACAAATAAGTGCTCAGTAAATGTAACTTGTCACTAATATCAGCTATATTTCCATCACCACACCACCACCCCCTCTTCCTCCTCCTCTTCCTTCTTCCCAGCCTCCTCTTTCTCCTCCTTCTTCTTGAGGTTAATAAACTATTTAAAAATTCTAGAGCGTTGAGTCCTGGGAATAGATTTCAGATGAATGTGAGGAAAATTGAAGTTTTTTTCACGTGTTATCCTATTTCCTGTTTCAAGATCTTTTTAGGGCTGGTGGTACTCCCCCCACCCCAAGAGTTCAGGGCCCTATTTCCATGATTATTCTTGGCTTTTGATTCTTTGTTCTTTCATAAACTCTATTCTCAAAGATCCTGTTTGGGAAACTATATCACTAATTCCTGCTAAGATATGGATGGGTGTTAATTCAAATATGGCACCTTCTGTTGAATTTACACTTTTAATAAGGGCAGTCCCTTAATTTCAGAGTCCATTAATTATTTCATTCCCTTCATCTCCAGGGATAGATTAGCAATAAACGAGTGGCTCAGGTACAGGCTTATATGGTCAATTTTTCATATAAACTAGGAAATGAAAAACAGCTTGTAATGGAAGAAGCTCAGACTGAAGAGACCAGGGCATGTAAAGAATGACCTGGGACCAAAGAGAGAGATTCTAATGAACCTGGAAAATGACTTTCTTCACCCCCTATTGCTCATTGACATCAAGCCCCAAAGCTCTCAGGCCCAGGCACTGAACAGGTCTGCATGTTTAACTGTCATGCCAATTTAAAATCCTGAAAGTTTTGTTGTCTTTTTGAGGCAAATGGAAGAGATGGAGTTTGACAATATGCATTTCATAACCCCACATTAGAATCACGCTGAGTTTCATCTTGGCCTTTTATTTTTATAATTTTCTTCCTCCAAATACTTTTAATCAGATGGATGTTAAGTTTGAGGTCAACAGACTTGAGAAAGTATGTTGGACGCTAAAATCAACCATTAGCTTCTCTAAAAGAAAATATCTAAATGTTCTTTTAAGGTAAAATTCTCAAAAACACTCCAAAGAAATTAGCCCATCACTGACTCATCTGATTCTGTAATCTAAATAGTCCCCTGCAAATATGTCCAGTGAGTGCAGAGGATTTAGATTGCTGAAGTTCGGGAGAGGTGGGTGGGCTGACAAATTTGTGATTAAACAGCTTGGTACATTGAAGTACCATTGTTAGAACACCAGTTATAAATGACCTTCTCCACGTCTTTTGTGCCACTGTTCCACAATGATCCCTCGCATGCCCTTTGTGAAGGCCTTTACTTTTTTCTTTTGTTTCTTTCAAAACTTGTTTTTAGAGACTTGTATCCATTTGTTGTTGTGTGTATGTTTTGTGTTGAATCAGACAGCAAAAATTTGCACTGTGACGTGAATGAATAGAGAAACCTAGCTCAACAGGATATTTGCATTTTAATAAAGGACATAAAGTCCTAAAGATAGAATTTTAAGCACTAGTAATTATAGAGTATGAGGCTTCTTGGCCAGTTGGAGGGTTAGGACATTTCTTTTTTACTATGGGCCCGTAATATTAAAGTCTCCTTATGTCTACTTGGTCTTTCTAATCATCTAGCCTGGATAAAAGGTTATAGGTGCCAACTAGTAGCTGATGAGAACAGGCTCCCTCTGGGTTAGTGGTAGACTTCGCAAAATGTGCCACATATCAGCTAATACTTGCCTTTAAACAGGTTTTATTCACCAACAGAGGAAGTTAAAACAGTATCCATCATTATTCTACATGTCTCAGCAAACACTGTTATGTGGGGGGCACAGTACTAGATGTCAGGTAACAAAAATTAATAAGGTATGGTTCTTTTCTGGGAAGAACTCAGAGTCTAGTAGGAGAGACAGATAAACATTAAAAAATACAAAGTGATTGGACAGCAGGCTGGCGACATGAATAAAATATCTAGGTCCCTGCCTGACCCTTTACACCAAGGTAATTAATTGATTTAACAATTTAATTATTAAAAAAAGGAAAAACTGCAAGGCACTGGACAAAGAAGTGGTGATTATATAGATTATAAAGATTGCAAAGAAGCAATCTTTCTCAGTAAGTAATATTTTCATTTCTTTATGGCAATGATAAATAAGCAAGTCAGGGCAAACTACAAACTAAGAAATATATGTTACATATATGACAATGAGCTACTTTAAAAAATATACTTGAAATATTTACAACTCATAAAGGGAAATGACTGGAAAACGAGGTAACAAGTTTTAACAGAAAGAAATATATAAATATAAAATGAATATAAAAATTCTGCTCTAACTTGCTTTTAATTATTTATAGACAAATCAAAATCATAAGATATAATTTTCCTGTACCAGATTTATAATACGAGGAAGCTGTACAAAACAAAATGTTCCTGGGAGTGGAAGGATGGTGGTGACTCTCATGTCCAGTCAGTTGGAGTAAAACTTGTGGAGCTCTATTTTTGGAGGGCAATTGGACCTATTTATCACGATTGTCAAAGGCCATAGCCTTTAACCCTGCAATTCTAATTCCAAGAATTTAATCCTAAAGGCATACTCACAAAAGCAAGCAAATACAGCATACATGTGTAAGAGGATGTTCATTGCAACATTGTTTCTAACAGCAAACAAAACCAAAGCAAAGAAAGGCAGCCACAGGCCAAAACAGCAGAATGAAGAAAAGGACAGTTTCCTGGATATGTAAGTAAATCATGACGCAGTGCTTTTAGTATATTATGTAACAGTCTAGAAATATATATACACTGATATAGGGCAGGCTTCACAATACACACGAGAAAAGCAAGGTGCAGAACAGTATGACCCAATGTGCGTGAAAACAAAGCGCATGCGGATACTCGTGTGTATCCATTGAACAGTTCTGGAGAAACATTATGGTCACCTAAGCCAACTCTACAGCTGTCATGGTCCAGGGCAGGGGTAGGTTTGCTGGAAGAAGGTAGTATCTGTACTGACAACTAAGATTTAGGTGGAAAAGAGAGGTTGTGGAGCTTTATTCCAGGTAAAGAACAGTACATTTAAAAGTCATTGCTTTGAGCCAGAATGTGGTAGGGAATGCTAGGATGAAGTGTGGGAGCAAATGAAGTTAGAGTTGGCAGCAGGGCCCCTAGACTTGGTCTAAATTACCGTGGGGAGATTATGAAGTGCTTTGCCTGCAATGCTAACTACATTAGACTAAAGTCTCAACAACTAGTTTTCTCGAAAATGATGAACTAAAAGATTCACACTGTGCTGTAAATGAATCAAAACAGGTATTTGCATTTTAATAAAGAACGAAATGTTCCAAAGGTCCAATTTCAAGCATTAGTAATTAGGAAGGAAGAATTTCCTTCATGTCTCTCAATTCACACATTTATGAAAAGATGACACACCTGGCTGTCAGGGTACCAGACTGTTCTACTCAGTGGGGATTCTGCCACCCTAGTGGGGGCGAGGGATGATTCTATTTTCCAGAAGCCCCCTGGACCAGGACCAGTTTTAAGAGGCTAGAAAGAGCAAGTGGCTCCCATGGTAACGGGTCTGTTGTGGCCAGCACCCTGCAGACATTTGTTGCTGAGGGACTGGAAGGAAAACAAGTGTCCTACCCAGCTAGATCAACTGGTTTCTCTCTTTTGCCACCATATGGCTGAGAAAAAAGTGCACAGGTTTTGGAACTGGGTTTTCACACTGGCTCTGTCACTTGCTAACTCTGTGAATGTGGTTGAGTTAATTAATTTTTCTGAGTTGCTAGTTCTTTTTGAGTTGTGTGGAATAATACATATTAAGCACCTAGCACACAGTACATGACATGTAGGGAGCAAGTGATAACTATTAGCTTTTATAATCATGATTATTCCCTCCTCCAGTGACCCAATAGGGATTTCTTTTTTTTTTTTTTTTGGTACCGGGGATCGAACTCGGGTCTTTGTGCTTGCGCAGCAGGTGGCGAAACCATTGAGCTAAATCCCTGGCCCCTCAATAGGGATTTCTATGGCTTTGGGCATATTAATTACATTGTCATTATCCATTCTTATCCATGAGTCCTCCTAGAACTTTTGCCCTTTCTCAGGAAGCCCACCAAGTTATTACTGTTATTGTTATACTTCCTACTTTCCTACTTTCCTGAGTCTATTGCAAATTACTGTTCCTGTTGACATTACCATTACAGCCATCACTTGAGTTATTGCTTGTGCTTCACTGTAAGCCCTCCTTAAATTAGACTCCTCATCCTGTGTCAACCCCAGGGCTTCTCCAAGCCCCACCACTAGAGGGAGGAGCAGAACTGACACACCCTTTCCTTTTTCCAGGGCTGCCCTGTTTACTGGTAATTCAGCAGACAATGAAAAAGTGGGTCAATGCTTTTATACCTTTTAAGACAGAAATTTGACCATAAGCTTCAGTTTTATTTAAATTAAGGACCATTGATTTATTATGACTTATTTCTTAATAATTGTTCTCCTTTTTTTCTGCACGTACGTCTAAATTCTCATTGATGCCTTTCCGTATTGTGTAAATAGCACAACAAATGTCAATAAGGAATGTTCTAAAAAATTGTGTTGCATATATATAATTCAGAATATATCTAATAGGTATTTAAACTTAAATGAAATGTACTTTGAATTAAAATTTTAAGAATGGCCAGGGATTTAGCTCAGTGGTGCTGCCGTCTGCCATGTAAGCACAAGGTCCCGAGTTCGATCCCTGGTACCAAAAAAAAAAATTTTAAGGATTAGAAAATATACTTCCAAATTTTTCATTTTTAGAATGATTTAAAAGTGAATGTAAAGGACTAGATAATAGAGAACATTGACTTTTTTCTCTTTTATATATTCGTAAGAAATTTATTAAACAATTCATCTTTCTTAAGTGCCACAAAAAAAGTTTACCAGAGCTGTGACACTGTATTTTGACGGATCAAATTGAAAATTAGAAAACAATTTTCAGAATGTACCAAAATTCATTTGGAAAGTTTAAATGGCAGCTCTGACTTCGACACAAATGAACATTTAAAATGAAATTGATAGAAATTTGCTTGTTGTCCTGAGTAACATTTTTTTTCAATTAATGTCATTTTAGATTCAGCAAAAATAGTTGCAAAATAGATCAAAATTTATATTCTCTGAAAATGTCTACTATAAAAGTGAACTTGTGTTCTACATGGAACATTTTAAAGTTGAGGGAAAAAAGGAGGATGCTAGTAGAATATATTAATATGTGTTATTTTTGACCCTGCTTAATCTGTGTATTAAGATTAATGGTTAATAAAGAACTTTTTGTGCTCCGAAAAAAAAAAAAGAAAGAAAAAGTGGGTCAGGAAGGCATAAGTGAAAGGATTTCTAATCATGGCCCCCCATCCTACCCCTCCTCCTGTGCTTCCAAGGCCTGAGGGTCTGCTACAGTTTGCGCGGGGGGGGGGGGGGTCTGTTTTCTCTGTTCCTTTTTATCTTGAGGCAATGGTTGAAGTAAGTTGAGCTCAACTGGTAGATGGAAATAAATCAGTTCAAGTTTCCCCAGCAAGCATAGGAGGATCTATGTGTAAAGAGAAGGTGGAAGAACTCCTTCGCTGTGGATGGATACTGTGAATCTTAGGCCCAGAAATTCTGAGGTGTGAACCTGAGATAATAAGAGTCACTCATTTTTACTCACTCCGTACTGAGCATATTGCATCAGATGAAGATACCGAGGCAGGGAGACATTAAGGGGTTTGTACAAGCTCACATGCTTGTCAGATTCATAGGTCAGGGACTTTAATCTATGCCCTAGACTGCAGTTTAAAGATAAAGGAAAAAACCTTGGAGTTGAGCAAGCCTAGGGCAGAAACCGCTCAAGGTTATTTCTATTCACACTTCAGTGACTATCTCAGGTTGTGATTTTTATAGTTTTTCTCTTTTAGTTGTCTTTTAAATTTGTTGTGACTTTGTAGCCTTCAACTTTTGTTTGCAGTTAGAATCATTGGAACCTCATTAATTGTTTTCTCTGTGGTTTTTAGGGGAAAAAATAAGCTACCATTTTTGATTACTTAATGCATGCTAGGCTATCTATCTATCTATCCATCTATATCAAGGATAATCAGCATATCAACCCTCAGGATTGGGTACCATTATTATTTGCTTCTTTTACAAAAGGAAAGAATGAGTTTCAGTGAATTTTATTGACTTTTTGTGTACCATGTTGCCTCACAAAGGTCTGTGTCCTGGTTTTGGCCAGACAGAAGGAAAGAAAGTTGTCAGTGTGTGTTAGCCCTTGGAAGAGGAGAAGTAGAGGCAGTTTAACAGAGAGCTCAGAACAATGTCTGCCCCTCCCCCCCAAAAAGAAGTGAATGGCAAGTGGTTGACAGACTAAGAAGTATCTCCAGGAGTTTGTATCAACAAGCCCCTGTCCCCGGAATTTAGTCTTTTAGTAGGGTGGTTGTTGAATCACTAGTGACATCTGCAACTTAGATGTTATAGAAGCTTGTTTGTATTTTATCTTTAAAATTTAACTGATACAGGAAAACATGACAACTTTACATATCGGTGTGTGTATATAATGTAATGCAATGTATTTGGACACTGTATAATGTTGCAGTCAGGTTAACCACATCTATCTCCTCAAACACTGATCATTTCTTTATGGTAAAAACATTCTAAATTGTTTCTCCTAGCTTTTTGAGAAATAGCGTCCATATTTTCATCTAGGTCACGCTACTGTGCAGTTTTATTTCCTTCTCTCTTAGCTACCAGGCTGATGGAATGAAATGTTGGTGGAGGAACTGTGTGAAGTTTGAAGGTGGTGAGGAGTAGGGACAAGCTGGGTTTTAAAGAATAGGAAGGTAAATGAAGTTTCATCTCTTCCTTCGCCTCTGGAAGGGAATGAGTCCCTGGAAAATCTTCCAACAGAGCCTTTTTTGCAAAGTTCTCAATAAACTCTAATTCTCCTACTAGGACTTCCCTTTTGAAATCCTCTTATGTGTGAGCAGTGTACAAAGAGCAAAGATTTTATGAGAGTTGACTCTAATATTTTAGAATGGTCAGTAGTGTAAAACAGTGACCCTATGAACAGGACTCAAAGTGGCCTTTTTCCATGCTATCCCAAAAGATTGTCAGGTCTAGTGCCAGCAAGAATTGCTGCTGAGGGAGGAATCTTGCCTATAACTTTTTTGAGACCTGCCACCACCCAGTCTGCTCTTTGATCCTCTTTGAGCCTGGCCTCATTTGGCTGTCCTTCCTTTGTTATGCCCCTAGCTGAGATGCCAGCCAAACTATTGCCCTTCAAACATCCCACCCACACACCAATACACTTCCTCCTTGGATTAGCTTCTAGGGGGAGCATTTCTATCAAGATTGCTCAAATAAGAAATGCTCAGTTCTATATAATTTCAATACCTGCTCTCTGTTATAGCTCTCTTCTTTCCTAGTGTGGATCTTCCACTTTATGTCAGGGGATCTTCATGGCAGAGCCTACTTTTGAAGGATTTGTTTTTGAGTCTTTAGGACACTATTCTGTGTCTCAAATTCTCTCAGTTGCCCGGGCTAGTACACCTCTGCAATCATTGACCCACTATCAAAACATAAGGTCATCTTGACTATATTCCACTTTAAGTGTGTACTCACACTGATCTAAAAAAGGTATTTACTGTGAAGTGGAGCTCTGTGGAGCTAAGAGACAATCTACAACCTAGCTGCTTCTATAGTACTTTCTAAATTGTTGTACAAGTGATGGTGTTATACTGCTAGATGTGATGGAGTTTTTACTGCTACATAACTTTTTCTAATTTAACCTTCTTCCCACATATGCCACCCTTCAGGCTCCTCAATTATTGCAGTAGGCAGCAGCAAGAAAGCAAAAGAAACCCTAAAAATCAGCAACATTGAAATATGGTCTTTTATGGCTCACAACGCTTCTAATAATCTTGTTAACAACATTCTATCCAACAGCGTGTCTTTATGCATAGCCCTATGGTATGTAGGTGGGAACCCACACTTTCAGCAGGTGCATAAGCCAGGTTATAATTTTTGAGTTCTCCTGAAGAGAAACTATTATCTGAAGATTAAAGCTAAGTAGCTTTACATGATTGTTTTCAACCTTGGTTTTGCAGGAAAATAACGTGGGGAGCTTTAACAATATTGAGTCCTTGAGTTCCCACATCCTGAGATTCTGATTTACTTACTGTGGGGGACAGTCTGTCATGGAGATTTTAAAAAGCTCTTCAGGGAATTTTAGTGTACAGCCAAAGCTCTGCAATTATCAATCTTGAACCTCATCCCACAAAGTATGGCCTGTGTACTGACAGCATAGACTTCACCTAGGAGCTTGTGAGAACTATAGAAGCCCAGGCCGGTTGAGCACATTAAAGGTCAAGAGGCACCTGTCTAGAACACAGGTGAGTTCTGTAAAGTGCATCTGGGAAAGAACATTATTGCATAGTCAAAGCCCAATTGGCATTCCGGATTGTCTCTAAAATGGCATATAAACCCTATGAACTCACTTGCAGGATGAGTGTCTGCAAAATATAACGAAGAGAAATTTTCCACTTCAGAAAAATGGAGAAGAAAGGGAAGTTGTTTATCTGGCACTGTTTCTTTCTGGTTTGTCTTGTAAGATTGGCTACCTCTGTTGGAAGTCTTCAAGGACTTGTAGATAAGGAGAAAGGTGCCAAAAGGATAAATAAAGCAATGTTTTTCTCCCACATAAAATAAGAAAAATCTACAATGCAAGCCTGGTGAGTTTGACGTCGATTGCCAGCAAACTTCTAGAATGGATTATTAAGAAGATGATTTCTGAGCCCTGAGAAAGAAATTTACTAATCACTAGGAATCAGCATGGGTTCATTAAGAACAAATTATGCCAGACTAAGTTCATTTCCTTTTGGATGGGTTAGAAGAGGAAGCTGTAAAAATCATTTACCTGGGCTTCAAGGATATTGACAAACACAAATGTGATGTCCTTTTATGCAAGGTGGAGAAATGGGGACTAGTTGGTAGTATGGATAGTTGAATGCTTTACTTATTAGATGATCATATACAAAATGTATATATTTAATGAATTATTGAACACCCAGAAAGATACTTGATAAGGATGAGATGTTGACCAAATTTGGGACTAAGACCAAGCTGAGAGGGATACTTGTGTAGTGTTCAACACAGAATAAAAATGTTTATTGTCAAATCTTAAACTTCATACTTTAATTATGAAGCACCTTCACATACATTGTTTTATTTGATCCTTACACCGTGAAAAATTAAAACAGTAATTATCTCCATTGTAGAAAAAGAAAACTGATGTTGTAACATTAAGTAATCTGTCAAGGAGTGAAATAGTATGAAATTGAACATCAAAACCTAATTCTTACTTTAATGTAACTGGGAAAAATATGAAGTTGTCTATTTCAGCTCTGCATAAACTCAGAGTGAAGGCACAACCTAACAGTACTTCTTAAAAGGTATAGGGGTTTCAGTTAACTTCATATTTAGTATAGGGCCACTTAGTATGAGGGTACTATGCCTGCTAGATATGCCATTGAGCACAGTGATATATTAATGGAAGTATAAGGCCCATTACATTCAAGTTGATAGTTTCTTTGTATCTAAAATTAATCAGAGGTCTTTTTACTGTGGTTGCTATATTTGAAGACAATCATGATGTTTTACTTCAAAAAGCAAAAACTTAAGAAGGATTTTGTATTCTACGTTTTCAGTATATTTGAAAGCTGGAAGAAAGGAGCTCTCAAAACACTGAAAGAATTTCCTCACCATTACAGGTACTGTAACTGGTAGCTGGAAGGGATGATCACTCTTTCTAGGTAGTAAGCCCCCTGTGTCAAGAAGCATTCAAGAAGAGTTTGCTCAGCCATTTATTTGGTATGTTGTAGAAAGTTGATGCACTGTATTATCTCCAATAAACCCTTCAAATCTAACCTTCTCCAAGTCTAGGGTTCCTTCACAGTGTCTGCATGAGTAGAGTCAAGTCTAACTTTGGAGGTATCGATTGATAAATTCCCAGGACTGACTGTTGAGGTCAAAATGGAACAAAGGCTTCAGTAAGGATTCTGCAAATTAAGGGTACTTTTGCTAATTTTGACAACTTTCCTGCCACATGCCATGCTTTACAAGATTTCTCTCAGGCTCAAAATTTATTCTGCCCCCTACAGTACATTCTGCAAGTCTACTGTTTCAGGGAGATTATTCTTGAATCTTTCACTTATGGTGCCAAAAGTGGCCTTCTGGCCCAGGATTTAGCTCTGTGTTTCTGCTCCTGCCTCGCAAGTGCAAGGTCCCAAGTTCGATCCCAGTTACCAAAAAAAAAAAAAAAAAAAAAAGTAGTCTTCTGCGATAACAAGGGATTTTACCACAAAAGTCATCCTTGATAGGCTGATAACTTATGTGAATGGCTTGAATTTCTCCACAAATCCCTGCCACAGCCAGTCAAAAACATGGCTCAAGACAGGATCCCATAGAGTTAATTTGCCACATAGTATGAGTGCTCTGGCTAAAGGCCCATTGTTGGGGCAGGGAGGGGCCTCAGGGAATATCTTTGTTTTCCAGGCCTGCAGCCACTAGTCATGGGGTTTCCTTTATAGGGATTTCCCCAGAATGTGACCATTTCATCACATTGGCCCTCTCTTCAGCTGTGGAACCCCTCTCTCTCCCTCTGGGATAGAAGTTGGAAGAATTTTGTCTACAGCAGAGCAGACTGGCATGGAGCTGTGATAGGGCAGGGGAAAGATAGATTAAGCCTGGGGACATGCACAAGTATTCCTTCTTATGATCATTTGAGGGCCGGCTTCCATAGAGAAGAATGGGAAATGGGAAAGAAGGGGACTGGACAAACTTTCCCCATAAGGGCTTTGGGTTTAGCATTGGCAGTGGGCAGTGAATTAAGCCAAGGCATCTCCTTCCCTTGAGAGTGCAAGGTCAGGATCTCACAGAAACCTGAGCCGGCATAGCTTAGTGGTTTTAAACACAGGCCCTGGAGCCAGACTGCCAGACTGCCTGGGTCCAAATCCTGTATCTAACACTTGCTAGCTTTGTGACCTAATGAGCTTGCTTAATTTTTATGTGGCTCTTTTTTCCCCTTTGCGAGAAATGGGAAGAAGAGGAGTACCTACCTCATAGATTTATTGTAAGGATTAAGGTGCTTAATAAATGCAAAGCACTAAAGGGAGCCTAACAAATACTAACTAAATGAGTGTTTCTTAATAAAATAGATAAAAAAACATGGTGGGAAGGTGGTTAATTTAATAAATGATTACTGTATGCCTACTATGTTCCAGGTACTGTGTTATCTAAGGTTCAGTGTGAGAATGGCTGGCTTTGAAAACAGGCAAATCTGAATTCTGCTTCTAGCTTTACCTTTGGCTATGACCTGGTTGGCCTTTATACTTAACCTCTTGAAGCCTCTGTTCCTGCACATTTAATATAGGGATAGTAGCAAGGAGTGTTAGGAATAAATGAGGTGGTGTCTGTAAGTGTGACATATAGAAAGAGGCTCACCTAAGTGGAAATATATGACTCTGTGGACCTAGAAGACAAATCTACCAAAAATTAAGCCTGACATTTTAGTTAAAACTCAATTGTAAAATAACATGTCACTTGTATGAGTAAAATCCAAAAAATTTGAATAGCCAAGAGCTTGTATGAAATAAAGAGCTGTGGGTTTTAGTTGACCACAAGTTTTCTATGAGCCAACAATAGGATCTGGCTTTCTATGGACTCATATAATTTTAGATGGCATTAATAGAAATGGTGAGTTGAGATCCCAGAAAATAATCATTTCTCTGTCCTCTGTGCTGGTCAGATAACTGCAGATGTATAGGACTATATACTGCTTATAGTGTTTCTGGATTGACAATAACAAGCTCACTGACAAACTGTCTAGAAGTGATGACCTGGATTGGGAGGCATTGGACAACTCTTTTTTGAGGATACAATTAAAATAATTCAGGGATGGAAACACTAAGCTAATATTTGAAACAGCTCTTTTTTCAATTAGAAATGTTTACAGAGCACACCCCACACCCAATCTGTCAGCAAATCCTGTTGATCCTTTCCTCAAATTATTTCGATAATCTAGCCATTTTTCATTGCTGCTTGTGTTACCATCCTGGCCTAACTCAGCCTCTCTTGCTGGAATTGTTGCAATAGCCTCCCAGCAGATCCTTCTGTGCCCCACCCAGTCTGCTCTGTCTGGAGGAAGCTGGATGGCTCTATTTAAGTATGACTCTAGAAGCTTCCTATTTCATTCAGCAGGTTAAAACAAAGTCCTTAAAACACTTCCATGGTCTTTCCTGAATCAGTTTCCATCACCTCTCAGGCTCCATCTCCTCCTCCTCTCCTCCTGGTTTACTTTGCTCTAGTCCTATTAGAGCAGTTCCACAAACCAGCAAGTTGTTCTTCTGTCTCAGGGCTTTTGCATCTGCTGTTAACTCTGACTAGAGTCCAAGTTGCCCAGATAGCTGCACGACTTTCTCCTTCACACCCTTTAAATCATTACTCAAATGTCACCTTCTCAACCATCCTTTTAAAAGGTCAACAATTTCCTCCACAAAATAGATCCCTTTATGTCCTTTCTCTGCTTTCTTTTTCATGATCAATTTCTTACCATGTAATATTCCATATAATTTATTACCAATGATATTAATGATCTATTTCTCATACTAGAAGGGCAGAGATTGTTGTTTGTTTCTCTCACTACCACATTCAGTGTCCACAACTGTCTCTGCCATACAGAAGGAAGCCAGTAAATATTGCAGAATAAGTTGATATATAAAATGTATACAAAGTGTTGCTCTGGGTGAATCTGGCGAAGTGGGGAAGGCATGAAGTTTGCCCTTGTGGAACTTGGATCATCTAGAGTTGACAAGATAAATACATTTGCAAATCAGTGCTGGCCACTTTCAGATAGTACCCCTGAGTGAGATCTAATGGACTCAAGGAAAACAACCTTCATTTTCCAAACTTTCTAGGACCACTATGTATAAGAAGTATGTTTGACCTGGGCTGTAATTTGAGTCAGAATTAGAGCCAGTGACTATGGGGGGATACGTGCAAGCAGATATGGGACCACTAGAAGAATCTGAGATTTTTCAAGTTATCTCATGACGTGGTGAGCACCCTGTCCCTGAGTATGCAAGAAGAGACTGTGTGTCTACCTGTCACCTTTGCTACAGAGGAGATTCTGCACTGAATGGCAGATTGCACTACACTGCTTCCACAAATTTCTGCATCTCTGAGATGCTGGAGCCGAAGGTATGTGAACTCAAGGATCAGGAGGAGTTTACATTCATTTTCTAAAATTTGAGAGCAGTCTTCGGCCTTTCTTTTTGGAGTCCCCCAGACAAATTCTCTTCTCAAATTTTCTACCCTAATTGAGATTCTGTTTTCCAGAAATTACCTGATGCTAGGCTGATGATTAGAGACCAGCCAGGGGTAAAGGGACTGATTCCCATGACAACCAGTTTGAAAAAACATACCATGTGGAGAATTGTCAGCAACAAGCTATGTTGGAATTATAAATAGATATTTAATTCATTGAGATAGTTGTGACGACTTTTGCATTATAAAGAGACATTTAACTCATCTGGCAGACAGTACAAAAGTTAAATCCTGAAGCCACTCTTTGTCTTTAAGTATCTCACAGTTAATTGACAACTATATTTTCCCTTCCAATACACGTAAAATTTAGTTCTCTACGTGAAAGAACAGAATGCGTGTTTTTAGAAAGCCAGCTAATAGTCCAGTGTCACAATATTGCTCACTATTTTTTTTCTCACTGAAAGGTTTATCAGACTTTTCTCTGACTGCATATCTCCATTTGAACCTTTTTGACACAGGAGACCCCAGGTTCAATATCTGGATTTCACAAGAGTACTTTTCCTGTTATGTTTGTCTTTTCTTTGCTCTGCTATTCTAACGTGGCGGCTTCTCTACATTTCAGTCCTTGGCTCTCTGATCTTTTCTTCCCACTTCTCTTTTTCTTGTTGAACAGCTAGAGCACTCGAGTGATCACTTGCTAACTTGCACTGCCCTATCTCTAGCCTTGAGAGTATACACTTTGAAACACCCAAAGATCAGAAAACAAAATCTGACAGGATCAAAGGACTTTTACCTTAAAACCAAGGCCCAGGGATGGGCCTCCTTCCAGTGTTCAAAATGTACAGCTCAACTGAGGATGAGAGATGCAGAGTTTGAGGCCAGAGAATGGTGTTCAGCACAAAGCAACAATTAGCTTTGGCCAAATTCAAATGTAAAAGCATTTTTGAAATGCAATTTTTAGAAACGCTGTAAGAAATTAGTATAAACGACTAATAGAATCTCATCAAATGGAAATCAGAGTGAGACTTTGTACTTCTACATTCCAAAGAGCTTAATACAAATTAGTCTATAATAGTCAGAGTGTTTCTTTCTGTAAGGATTAAGGGAAATGGGGTGCATTTTTTTCATTAACTAGCTGGGTAAATAAGCTTCCTAATGCAAGAATATAGGAGTTACTTTCTAAACTTTATTGTACTCGGGGATAAATAACTCACTGTGGGCTAAACTCTTGCATATTGTTCTGTTGAACAGTGTTTGCTTAGAATTAAATAGTGCTGGGGGGAAGAACATTAGGGTCACCTGAAGAACTCAAGACCTTCTCTAGGACACAAGGAACAATTTTTTTGAGGTCTTAAACAAGGTTCAAGGAAATAGGTAAGCCTCCCTCCCAAATCCAGTGTGTACTGAATTCCCACCCATGGAGCAAAGGTCACCCAGAGAGAAAGGTTAGGGGCTGCTCCTATTTGGGGCCTTGGGAGGGGACACTAGGAGGTCCCTGCTTCAGACCACATAAGTCACCTGTTTACTTGCTCCCTGAGATCTTACCACTGGAGGCCAATGCCTTTGGGAAAAGAAGGCTGTCTCTAAAAAGGGCAAAGTGTGAGTTTTTATAAACTGTTTATATTTTTAAATGAATAAATTTATATACCCTGTGATTGGTAGTATGGGTCACAGAGCACACTTTCCTAGTTTCAGAGTTCTACAGAAGGCCAACCCTGCTGTTTGAAAGCAGCTTGCTAGGTATGAACCTAAAAGTAGCATGGTGAAGACAATTTAACTTCAGTGTTTGTCTTTTTCAGGCTCAACTTGGGCAGAACATTGCCATTCATTCATTCATTCATTCATGGAATAGAAGGGTACTTCATTCAGTGATCATGTCTCAAGCCAAATAGTGAAGTACTATTTTTGAGCCCTCCCTTCTTCTCCACTTCATCTTTGAACTCATTTTTCTGGCCTAGTAGCTACGTGTCCTCTTATTCAACCATGAAAGTCAGCTCCAATACGCCATTTCTGCTAAGTTGCAAGTGTGGGGGTGGTAACAGAACAAAAGTTGACCACTACCATAGTTTTTGCAGTTAAATAGTGAATAGTTTCTTTATTCAGAAGAATATATTTTAATATAATTTCATGCGCCAGGAAATCAGTACAGTGAGGAGTTATGGGGGTGGGGAACTTTGCTTCAGGAAACATCTTGCCCTGGTGGAGCTTGAAACTCCCAGAATCCCCTTTACTCCACTCAGGTTATCAGAGGCCAAGGAGCAGTCGATGGGGCTGACTCACAGGGTGACCAATCGGATTTCTGGGTCTCTGAGGGTAAAAGAGAGGAGAAGAACACTCTGGAAAAGAAGATTATTACACTGGGACTGTTATTTCCATTGAGATCCCCTGGGAGGTTGATGAGGGAGAGTTTGTGGTGGTCCCTGGTTCTCCTTCTTGGTTACACTCTTCAAGCACTATGGTCTGGTCTCTGCCATCTGTGTCTGAGCCCCTGTGTTAGGAAAAGAGAATTAGTAAGAGAGGACTGAGAACCATCAACCTGAAAACAGGTTGCATGGTAGAGCTCAGATGCTAGAGAAATATTTGGACCATTGTTTTCCCAGCAGTATTCGCTTTCCAGAAGGAGGCTCAGATGGGCATTTACCTGGTTCGGAGTCGAGGCCACTTCTTCCACTCTATGGCTAGCACCACCCCCAAGGCTACCACAACCACCACGATCAGGGTACTTCTAACAATGTTACCCACAGTGCACTCTTGAGCAGCAGGCCCTGTGGTGTATAAAAGAGCACAGCCAAAGGCCATATGAAGATTAGTATATGGTTAGTATGTGTTCCTCTTTATCTCATGCTGCCCTCTCACTTTGGCCTCCTGCAGAGTCACATGGGAGCCATGTATGGAGCCTGCAGAAGGGATGGTCACTAGTGGTGCATATGTCAAGGCAGACAGCCTGCCTTTCCTGGGATGGGGAGGACCCTGAAAAAGTCCAGCTCCCTGCCTAAGGTCCCACCTCCTCACCATCTTTAGGAGAAAAATGGCACACTTGAGATCTCCAACTTCAAAAGCCTCTCCTCTTTCCTGATCTGGACAGTCTCCATAAGGGCTGTCCTTGGGGCTCCAAGTATGCCATGCCAGGACCCTTTGTGGAGGGGCTACCCGCTCACCTGCTGCTCCCACAAGCTCCAGGGGATCACTAGGCTCTGACCAGATATCAGGGGAAGCCTGGAGGCGGTAGCTGCAGCTGTAGTTTCCTATGCCTTTTCCTTCTACATTGTTAATGACAAAGTCCCCATCCTCTGAGAACAGCTGAGGTGCTTCCTCTCCATCATGTTCTAGGACAAATTCCACACCGGGCAGGGGTCCTCTACACTGAAGGGTGATGTCCTTCCCCAGCTTGAACACGGTGTTGGGCCAGGCTGACAGAGAGGGTTTAGGGGGCTTATCTGCAACCAACAAAAATAGAGTTAGAAGAGCTCACTCTGAACCTAGCCCTCTACCCCTTATTGCTAACTGCTAAAAGCTACAAAATCTAAGTTGCTCACTGAAGTCTCCAGGGCCTTACCAGTCACCCAGATCTCCAGCGAGTCACTGTGATTTGAAGCTGAAAAGGGAGCAGAGTCCAGATAATAAACACAGCTATAGATGCCAGAATCTTCACCTCTCACCACTGGCATCCAGAAGTCTGCCCTGTACCCGCTTGGCCTCTGGTGCTCTAAGGGTGCTCGAGTCCCTTCCTTCAACAGGACGTAAGTTGAGTCTGGCAGTTCCCCTTGACACTGAAGAGTCATATTTTCTCCAGGGGCCACCATGGGGCCAGGCTGGGCTAACAAGCTGGGTTTGGGGAGTAAGCCTGGAAGAAATGAACCCCAAGTCAGAGAGAAGAGGCCACTTCCCAGGGCATCACCTTTGGAGCCTCTGTTCAGTAAAGAGGGAAGATTACTACTGGCCTTTCTTTGGGCTCTGAAAACATCTCTCATGAACCAGTGAATTCCCTCCTTTCTATACTCGCATACCCACAGCAAAGCACCACTCCCTTACCTGTGACTATGAGTTCCAAGGTGTTGCTGGGCTGTATCTTTACAGGGCTGGTCCAGTCAGGGTGGTAGCAACAGCTGTAATGCCCTGTGCTGGCACCAGTTATGCTGGTGATGGGGAATGCCCCATCATTACTAGCGGACCCCCAGAGCTGCTTTGAAATGGCTTCTCCTTCCTTGTGCAAAATGTACCCTACTCCATGGACTGGCCCCTGGCACCAGAGAGTAACATTCTGCCCCATGGGGACCACAGAACTGGGCTCAGCAAACAGCCATGGCTTGGGAAATGTGTCTAGAAAGAGAACAAAGATAGATAGTGGTGAGTATGGGAGCTTCGCACGACCTGAGTTAACCCTTTAACTTTTTCCTGGACTCAGTTGTTCCCCACCATGGTTTAGCCTGGCCTTCCAGAAAAGATTACCCTTGTTAACCTCTGCTCCAGTTGTCTCCATCCCAGTCCCATGCTTTGTCTGTCCTTACCAGTCACCCAGATCATGAGAGGCATACTGAAATATGAGCCCCGGTTTGACATGGTTGTCTCATAGTAGATGCAGCTGTAGTTCCCAGAGTCCTTTTCTCTGACAGTGTGGAGGAGGAAGTCAGCAGAGTTCCCTGAAGCACTCTGGAACTGTAAGGGAACCTGAGTTCCCTCCTGAAAGAGGGCAAACCTCATGTCCTTCAAAGTCCCTTGGCAGCGCAGGGTCACGTTCTCCCCAGGAAGCACCACAGGACCTGGCTGGGCCAGGAGAGTGGGTTTGGGGAAGAATTCTGGAATTAAAGAGATCACAACATGAGAGAAGTCCAACCACTGCATTCTGCAAACAGCTTTTGTTGTGTCATTAGGAGATACAATATGCGTTTATTGTAGAAAATATGGTAAAAAAAAAAACCCCAGAAAAGACAGTTCTATCAAATCAGAGATAACTTTTGTTTAGGTATTTTCCATTTACTTTTTCTATACATGCTTGTGTCCATGCAGCTATAACTACACAATTTGGACACCACTGTATTCAGTTTGGCAATCTGATATTTTTCACTTAACTTTATATTGTAAACACTTCCTTATGATGTTAAACAGCCTTTGAAAATTATCATTTGTAATGGCTGCAGCTGACATTTCAAGGTCTCCTCCCATCCTCTGAGGGCCATCCAGCCCACCAATCTCTGACAGCCTGGCTAAAGAAAAAGTGGACATTGAACCTAATGCTCAAGGCCAAGCCACAAAAGGATTTCAGAAATAGAGCAACTTGAACTTGGCTGTTGGACTGGGCACCTCCATCTGCCTTACTTCTCTTCTCAGAAGTGAGTTACTTGCCTCCCGCTCTCCTACCTGGCCTTCCTGTAATAATAATGTGAGCAGCTATCCTACAATGGACTGTTTGCCATGAGCCAGGCACCATCCGTAGCACTTTCTCAGTGTCTTTTAGAAGAAGCATTTCTTCCTTTCCCACTGACGGCCCTTCCATCCACTGTGCCAGGGTGTCACCCACCACCACCAGGATTTTCCCATTCCTAACCTGTCACCACAAGTTCCACAGTGTTGCTGGGCTCAGACCAGATATCAAAGTCATAATAGCGGCAGCTGTAGTTCCCTCCATCACCAATGCCCACTGAAATGATGAGAAAGTAAGCTGCATTGGCCCCTGGATTTTCCCAAGAGCGGTCACTGGACGCTATTTCATTGCCATCTTTGTACAGAATAAAGCTCATGTGCTGGTGTGGGGTGGAGCAATTGAAAGTCACTCGACCACCCAGGGGGACCACAGGGCTGGCCCATGTCTTGAAGAAGGGCTTCGGGTACATTTCTAGGAGGCAAACAAAAAACAAATACCAAACACTATAAAAATACACACAGTGCAAAAACAAATTAAGAGAGAAAAAAAGCAAGCAAATACAACAAATACTGGTTCTGGGCAGCTGCTCTGCTTTCTATAGTGTTTTCATTCCAAAAGAGGTAAATTTAAAAATCTTACAGGGACACCATCACCCTTGCCCCTCCTTGCCTCTCGGTGAATGTCCCCTGTCACTGGGGCAGGCAACAGAGGCTAGTGAAAGGAGTGAATTTTCACTGAGACTCTGCTGGTTCCCTGTGCCTCGATTTGCCCATTTGAACAAGAAAGAAGAATGATACCTGCCCCACCTCCCTTGAAGATGTGCACTATAGTTAAATGAAATAATTGATGGGAAAATAATTAGAAAAATTAAATCACCCTCCACCAACCCAAGCTATTAATAACGATTATGGCTATTAATATCATGCAGGCAGAGGCCCTGACACTCCCAGCGCCACGCCTGCCTGCCTCTAAGATTGTACACAGGCTCCTAGGACCAGCAGCAAAGTTTGCCTTGGGAAGAAGAGTGTGGGACAGATGCTTTGCCTCCATCTCCTCCCTCTCAGACCCCTTCGCTTTCAGCTCTACCTTTTATGACAAGCTCTAGGGGCTCGCTGGGCTCAGACCACTTGAAGGGGAGCGTGGCCGTGTGTGTGCGGCAGCTGTAATTGCCTTCGTCCTTATCCTCCATTCTTCGGATTGTAAAGAAGGCTTCTCTTCCAACGGCACCAAGTTGCTGGACAGGTTCCTGCTCTCCCTCCTTGTACAGCGCAAACTCCATGCCTGCCAGCCATCCTTTGCACCGGATTTGCAGTTCCTGGCCCCAGACTGGGGGAGAAGCCGAAATGACAGGTTTGGGAAGGATGTCTGGAAAACAAAATGGGGTGGAAAAGGAGTCAAAAGTTTGGAGGCGCCCAGATGGCACACTCAGATTCACTTTCTCAGCAACACAAATAAATAAAAACAACAACAACAAAATAAATCCATCCTAGGCTACCCCTGGGCTCTTGCTATCAGTCTCCTCTCACTCCCTTTCCCGCCCCTCCCCCATCCCAGGGCCCCTCCGGAGGACCCTCCACCTTTTCTTACCTGTCCCCACCAGCTCAAGTGCTTCACTGGGCTCCGAAACAGCCATCTCCTCCCATGAATGACAGTGGTAGCTCCCTGTGTGACTCTGGCTCAGGGCACCAAGGGGGAAGGCAGCCCGGACCTGCTCTGAGGCTGGGCGAGTTGCGATCCACCCCGTCCCGTCCTTCAGCAACACAAACTCCTTCGTAGAGCCAGAGGGGCTTCTGCACCACAGGGTTAAGTTCTTCCACGGGGCCAGAGGGAAGTTTGTCTCTGCCCACAGCTCAGGCTTGGGGGTTGGCATGATTATTTCTAGAAACAGCAGAGTTAATGAAGCCATCCTCTCTCCTCTTTCCCCCTCCTTTCCTTGACCTTGAACCCCTACCCAGATCACACTGCCTCCTTCCCCTTTCAACTCAAATTCCGACCTGCTCCTTTTCTTCCCTTCCTTCCTCCCTCCCTCCCTTCCCTTCCCTTCTCCTTCCTTCCTTCCTTCCTTCCTTCCTTCCTTCCTTCCTTCCTTCCTTCCTTTCTCAGGTGCTGGGGAAAGAGGAAGCCAATGTTTCAGCTGAGCCCCAGAAAAGTGCAGAAAGCTTGGGGGAAATCTTGCAGGCAGAAAGGCACAATTGAAGGCTAAATTTTGTCAGCAGCTTTAGCAAGTGCCCCTTCTTGGCTGTCCTTCCCTCCCAACCAGTCACTCCCTGGCCACTGACACTGACACTGTAGTTATTTCAGATCTCCAGAGAGGAATGTCCCAGTCTGGAGCAGGGATAACTCACCAGTCTCTTCTGTCAATACCCCGTTGCACAGTCCTGTAAGAGAAAGTGCTGCCAGGGCTCTGCCCCTCCTCCACAGGACTTCACCCAGCCGGCCTGCTGCCCAGGCCCTTTCCCACCCCCTGGTACTCACCACAGCAGAGAAGGGCTGTGACGATGAAGAGCATGGTGACCCTTTGAGCTATTCCCAGCAACCAGGCTTCTCTAGTGAGACCAGAAAAGAGATGAGGGGAGTTGCTGGGTTCAGGGGGAGGGCGGGGAGAAGGGGGCGGCAATTTATGTCATTGGTTTACTCTTTACCCAGTCGGGATTGGGTATTGCCAGGATAGTGGAATATAACCTTTTCTGACATCCATGACTTTTCTTTTTGAGGGCCTAACCACCTACAAAATCTCTTGCTCTTTCCTGACCCACATGCCCCCCGCAACCCCCCTCCCCAGCCCATATCATATGTCAGCTCCCCTTGGCCCCTGATTAGGGTGTTGCTGGAATCCAGATGTCAGATGGGAAAATGTTTTTGTATCTGCAGTTCTCAGAAGCCCTGGAGCTCAATCTGATCGGTAGCTCTGGGAGTGGGGGTGGAGGGAGCAACCTTGAGTGTTTCTCCATCATCAAGTTTAAGTTTGGAAGCAGTTGTTATTATGGTAGCATTGGTCCTCAGACTGACCTGCCTCACCTGCCGTTGTTATGGAAGGGTTGCCTAGGCAGCCATGATGAATTACCAGAAGACTGTCAGTGCTGAGCTAAGCTTGTCAGAGTGGGATCCCCCTCCCTCCACCCCGGAGTAGGACTAGAAATGTACAGCAGGTTTGGCTCTTTCAAGTTAGAGGATATGAAACCAAAATCCATTTGACCACTTTTACTTAGAAAATACTGACCCTTCCCCCACTTCCTGGTCAGAAAAACACTTTTCAAACTGCTTTCTCTGAAACCTGGTTTCTGATCTCATTCTTTGATGCAATGGTCCTGGGACAGGATGGGACACATGAAGTGACATTTTTTTCTGACCCCTGGCTCGGAGGGTAGCTTAATATGTCTAGGACTCAGGGCAGAATCTAGGAAGATCCAGAAATTGATCCCCATTGAAACTTTTTGAAAACTCAAAGGGTGGTAGCTTTTGCAGAAATCTCAGGTGGCTCCCTTCTCCTTGTCCAAGCACTCTGTTTTTCAGATCCCAGTGGAAAACACGGACACACATAATTATAGTCATCATCCATTGTGTATTGAACACCCCCAGACACACAAAATTCTATGATCACACAGAGACATGGAGGGTACAGCCAGAAGCAGGGTGTGAGGGAGAAGTGGGCAAAGCATTCAGGAGGTAAGACCCCATGCCAGGTTAAGACATGTTGTTTTTCTTCTCATTCCCCAGTAGAGTAGCATGAGACAAGCCATAGGGATTAGGGAGAGAGGTGAATCAAAGGAAATGCCAAGAGATTTGGTTCGGCTTGCCATTTTCTGGGTAGAGGAAACAGTCTGACTTCCTGGCTCCATCCATTGCCTTATCAGGTGTCTATGCAGGTTCAGGCTATATTCCCAGGATTCTTTGCACAGGTGGTTGGAGGCCAGAATAGCAGAGAGGCTGGTTTCTAAGGCAACTGGGATAGACCACAAGACTCTCTAGCCCTTGAGAGCTGGGGGTAATCATGAAAAGTGTGGATGGGAGTTGAATATCAACCCGGGAGAGAGAATAACATGGCTTTTTACAAGAGAAAATAGTTTAGATCAAGTTAAAGGGGGAGACTGCAATCGTGCCTGAGGGGCAGGGAGGTTTGGGCACTCTAGGTAGAGGTGGGGTCAGTGAATTCAGTTCGGATTACTTCTCCAGCTCGGAGAATTACACATTTTGCCACACTCTGGCTTGGGTGATGACCCCTCTGTGAGGTGAAAGAGAAACAACTGGGATAAGAAAGTCTTGTCTAAGCCCAGAAAGTATGGGCTATGTAGGGTGTGCCCCTGTAGCTTGTCTCAAGTGTGCATGACTGGTTCCTGAGACCAGGGGAGCCTGGAATAGGGTAGAAAGCAGTGGGCTGGAACAAGACATTTACCTGATTCTGAGTCTCCAACATTTATACCTTATCCACAGCAATACCAACAGCAGGGCAACAAGCTGTATGATTAGGGACAACCTGAAAGCTTCATTCAGAACGTAATTCCAGGTGAGCACACCTGTGGCCAGAGAAGACCAGAAGCAGGGGCTTTGATGAAGACAGAGGTAACTGAATACGTTCACAGTGGGAAGGGGGGCTGGTTACTAACAGTGCTTCTATAGGGTAAGTGAGGCGGAAGTGGCCTTCCTCTTCATGGAGAACAGTAGCCTTGTAAGCATCCTGTTCACTGCCTTTAAGTGATTGTGAGACTACTCCAGGGGAAGGAAAACCAAACCCATGGACTCTGACTTCCAAGCCCCTGACTCCTTTTCCCATATCTTTCTGGCACTGTTCTAGGAATCCCAGGGGTATGGAGGGCCATTACTATGAAAAGTTATCCACTCACCTGCTGGCCCCATTAGCTTCAGAGGCTCACTGTGATGTGACCAGATGTTAGGAAGTGCCTCTGTGCGGTAGCTGCAACTGTAGGTCCCTGTGCTTTTCCCTTCAACATTAGTGATGATGAAGTCTCCATCCACTGAGAATTTGTGGAATGTTGCTCTTTCTTCCCACTCCAGAGAAAATTCAAGTACTGGATGAGATACTCGGCACTGAAGGGTAATGACCTTTCCTCTCTTGAACGCAGTGCTGGGCCAAGCTGCCAGCAAGGGTTTGGGAGGCTTATCTGAAACACATCCAGACACCAGAGTTAGAACTGATCTCGAACTCTACCTTCCCACCTACTACCAAATTTTTCTGAGCTCCCCATTTGGTCTTCTCAATTTGGCTGTACATTAGGAATACTTTTGCCCCTAATTTGGAGCTCTAAGGACCCCTGGTTCCTACCTTCAGTCTGGAAGACTTCACACACATAAGTTTCCCCTGGCCTGAAGAAAAATAAGTTTTCTAGGGTCACGGGGGGGGGGGCATGCTGAGAGGTAGACCTTGAGGAACAATCTTGAGAGAGAAGGTCCTTAACGATTTGGAGAAAGTTCTACACTACTCTACTAGTGTGTTTATTCTTGGCTCATAGCCCCAAGGGAGTGCCAAAGGCCACTAGCTCCTACTTAGAATACTGTAATGATGATAAAAACAAGCAGGTTGGTGATTTTTTTTAAAAAGCCAGTTGGTAGCACTTGCCTACAACCACAAGCTCCACAGTATTGTGTGTTCCCATCCTAATGGAGGTCTTCCAGGTGAGACAATAGTGGTAACTATAGATGCAAGCATCATGGTGGGTCACATTATGGAGAAAGAATGGTTTGTTGTCATTAATGCTGGTGGCACCCAAAAACTGAAGTGGTGTTTCTTCTCCTTTCTTATGGAGTGCAAGTCCCACACCATCCACTGATCCTCGACATCTCAGGCTTACATTCTGACCCATTAGGACCACAGGACTGGGCGGAGCAAGGACCCAGGTCTTGGGGAAAGCATCTAGGACAAGATCCAAAATACACAGGGCTAATGGCCTGATATCTCTCTCTGACAACTTAGGGTCTTTTCCCTCCTCATTCTCCAGGCTACCCTTGGCAAATCCCTGCTTATGGCCAGTTGTACAAATTCTGTTCCTTTCCTGCACCATTAGCCCTGGCTGTATAATTAGGATCTCCAGGGGACCCAGAAGGAGTTTTATATCCTTAGTTCCTAACGTAGGTCCCATAGCATACCCCTCTCTTACCGGTTACCCAGATTTTCAGGATATCACTAAAGAGTGAACCCCTGTATGATCCATCATAGTAAAAACAGAGGTAATGTCCAGAATCATGGATCGTCAAAGTCTGGAAGAAGAAACGTGCCTCGTTTTTTATTGGCTTCTTATGGTAAAAGGACTTGTCCAGGTCTTCAAGCTTCATTAAAGCAAAGGTAATTCCATAGATTGGCCCTTGGCACCTGAGATCCAGGCTTTCTCCAGGTGCCAAGATGGGCCCAGGATATGCTGTTAGAGTTGGTTTGGGGTAGAGTCCTAGAAAGGGAAGAGACCCTGGAGTTAGAGGTAAGGTGATTCTTCTCTATTTTTCTATTTTTTCTGCCCTAGCTTTTGTGGACACAAACTAGTGTGTTGAAGTTTGTCTACCAACCCCATCCTTGGATCTCTGCCTCCTCTAGGATGTAGCCAAGGGTAGGTTTACTTATGCTCCTTTCCTCTCACCAGACTCTACCAGCTTCTCTGAGCTCTGTGTGAATACCTACATCCAGGATCCCCTGTTTCTGCTAGTTCCTAAAATAACAAACCACTTGTAAAACCAAATCTCTGAAAATGACTCCGAGTTCATCTCTGCAGAACATGAATGTTAGTACATATTGCTAAGGAGAGTTTTTTTTAAAAAAAAAACACATTAAACTCACTTCAAACCTGATATCCAACATAAGATTGGAAGGTACTGTTAAAGAGAGTTGGGTCAATAAGTCTGCAACCCAATAGAGTCTCTCCTAATGGGGCCTTACCCTCACTTCTATGGAGCATTCCTCCAAGGTGACTGGACTACAAATGTGAAGTCCCATAGCACTCTTTCTTACCCTCATCCCAGTTATACCATCCACAATAGAAGGGTCAACTCTGTCATGCACTCATAGAACATTTAGGATATGTCAGGCATCACATATGAGTAGGCTCATGAAGGTAAATAAGACACAGTCCCTGTCAGCAAAAAGCTCATGGACTAATAGGGAATACTGGAGATACAGGTGTGTGTTAGTGGAATCTACACTGGAAGAGTGTGTGTACAACAAACATTCATACACACAGTTCAAGCAGGCAGTCCTCTGTTCTTTGATTCTCAATAAAAATCTATACTAATAAAATTAATATCTACCATTTATTGAGAGCTTATATGCCAGGCACTGTACACATATTTAAGCAAATCCTCACAACAACCCTGTTAGGTAGGCATTATCATTATACCAATTTTTCAGGCCAGCAAACTGAGGCATAGAGAGGCGTGACACAATAGGTCAGGCAGATGCTGTTATCTCTTTCTAAGGTGGAAGAAACCAAAACACAGAGAAATGAAGTGACTTGCCCAAGATCACACAGGGAGGCAGAGTCAGAGGTGGAATTAGAACCCAGGATTGCTACTTCTAAGTCCAGGGTACTTTCTGTAGCATGGCTTTCCCCATGTCTATTTTGCTTGATGGAGGGCCTAAACTAAAGATGGCCAATTCCATCTAGAAACATCCAGGCCATGGGCTGGTGGGTTATGGCTGGAGTGTGTGCATGGCATGTGGACTTTCAGGGAAGCCATGGTCTGTGTTTGAAGCTTGGTGGTGCCTTACTAGCTGTATTAATATGGGACAAAGTAATTTATCAAGTCATCTCAGAAACACAAACTATCTCTTTCTTCATCATTTCTTTAGAATCACCACACTAACAGTTCATTTGATTTGCACTCTTAAAAGTAATAATCACAAATAAATACACACTTAAAAATTTAAAAATCAGTTTATAAGACTACATTGGCAGTGCCTGGCACATACTAGGTGCTCAATAAATACTGGTTGAAAGAATGAATGAATGCATGATATTCAATAGATAGAGAACAACAAAGCTGAGATGAGCTGAAGCTGCAAACAGTTGGCTGGGCTCACTCACAAGCCAAGTGATTGGCTCCCATATGTCTGCCTTGCAGCATGTGCAATTCTAATTTGTGCCTCAGCGAAATGTCAAATGACTCTATCTCATGGACTTTGCAGGGTGCAGGAACTGGCTGAGGGAAGTAAAACCATCAACCCTGGTTCAACCAGCCGTGATCCCTGGGAGAATAATTGTCAGATGCCAGCAGCCATGGCCACACCCACCTGCTACAACCAGCTTCAGGGGGTTGCTGGGCTTTGACCACAGAGTGGGGAGCATCTGGATGTTAGTATGGCAGAGGTAAGCCCCTTCCTTCTCAGGTGTCATGTTGTCAATGGAGAATATGGCCACTGTCCCGGTTGGGACTTGGTAATCCACTGGTTCTGCATACCCCTCTTTAAACAGCATGAATACCAAATCCTGCAGCCAGCCATGGCAGAGAGCGTTAACGTTACACCCAGCAAGAGGGGATCTCTCAGCCTGGATCCAGAAGATGGGCTTGGGCCGCTGGCCTGAAAAGAAAGAATGAACTGGAATTGGGTACAACAAAGATAGTGCTGCACAGAGAGCAGTGGACAGGAGCTCTATTTTAGATGAGGCTTCCCCGTATGATCCTTATTTGCTACCTCTTCTTTCCCCATGCCTGCTCCAGAGTCTGTATCCTTGCTGTGCATTCTCTAATACAGAGTAGGTATTTATTTATTAACTGTTGAATGCATGCATGCACACACATATTTGAACAAAATGAATGAATTAAACAAACCCTGTCCTAAGAAGGGAAGTTTGAATCCTAGGAGCTGGGTATTGTTCTTGAATATCTATCTCTATCTTCTTACCTGGTTCTTCCAACTTTAGAATTTTACTGGGCTTTGACCAGCCTGTCTCCTTCCAGTAACAGCATCTATAAAGACCTGTATTGGATTCAGTGAGAACACCTAAGAAGAACGAAGCCTGGAAGGTCTTATAGGAAGGGCAGAACGATGAAATCTGTGTCTTATCCTTCAGCAGCAGGAACTTGCTTGATGTCTGAGAGGGGCTTCTGCACCAAAGTGTGATGTTCTCCCAAGAAGCCTGTGGGTAGTTGGACTCCATCCACAGATCCGGTTGAGACTCCATTGCTGTTATTTCCAAAGACCACAAAGATGTAAGCAGTCCAGCCCCCTCCCTCCCATAACACCCCCCAACATACCTTAAAATTAGCCCCCAACCCAAATCCTTCCTCTTGCCTCTGGAAACAAAAGTGTCTGCTCCTGTAGGTATGGGGCGTCAACCCCATGATATTTATTCAAGGAACCCAAATGTGTTGGGGAATAAAGTGAAAATCTAGCTCCCTTTCCATCTAAGATAGAGCTCATCATGATTCTGTGGTAACCAAGTCACAAAGGGAGAGTCTCTGATTCCCAAGCAGGTGTATCTGGCTTTAGGATTTCCAGGAAGTTATGTCAGGGTTATGCAGGCAGGTCAATGTCTTGGCTCCTTCTGGAAAGAAGGTACCCAAAGGAGTGGAATTCACTTACCGATCAATGTCATACCTAAACTCAGCCTTGAAAAAAACGATTATGGTGAAGGAGAGATCCTACTCTGTCCTCCATCCTTGATACTCCCTTCTTCCTCCCCAAAGTACCCTTTCTCTGGGGTACCTAGGACAGAGTCACTTGCCCCTCACCCTTTCCATGTACTCACGAATAAAAAAGAGCAAGAGAGTGAATTTCCACAGCATGGTGGCTCCCTTTCCTTTTCTCTCCAGGGTCAAAAGGCTTTGCTTCTCAGCAGGTGGTGGAATCTACAAACAGAACTGTTGTTACTCAGGGGACTTGTCCTGCTCCTTAAAGATTGCTAAACTGCACTGGAGGACCCTACATTCCACTGCCTCACAGGCATGCGGGGTATTACAAGGCCACTTGCCATTTCCTCTCCTTACCCCTTTTCCTCACTTCCCCATCCCCCCACCTAGTTTTTGCTGGTATCTAAGATGTCATTTTTGTTGAAATGTCTATTTGTCTCTGGGATCTCAGAGACTGAGAGAGTGACCTACTAGAATCCTGCAAAAACCCCATTAGATAGGTGGTGCAGAGTCACCTTTTTGGATTCTTTCTGCAGATACACGCATGTACATGCTGAGTCCTCAGATAACAGCTAAGGAGCCATTAATGCCATCACCATTTTGTTGATGAGGAAATGAATCTTAGAGTGGAGATGTAATTTTCCCAACATTAAGAGACACTACATATTAAAGCCCAAATTCAAATCCATGCTTAACTCCAAGGCCTATGCTCAAAACCACCACTGAAATTTCCAGAGATGGCCCTTGCCCCCCTCTTCAACCTCCCCTCTCTTTCTCATTTCATCCCTTGGAGACTGTCCCTTGTATGAAATGCTTTAGATTCATATTACCCTCACTCATGTCTTACCCCAAAATCCATAATACTCCCATGGCGCAATTAGGTGCTGGAGAATCAAACTGCTTACACTTTAACATAAGGTATTAATGACTCATTAGCTGCCCATAACTTCTATGAAGTTTTGTTCACTGTCCAAGGAAAATGGAATTGTCTGTAATTTCAGGCAAACTAATAGAAATATTTGGGTTCAAGGAGGCCTTTCTGATTTTCCCAGAATTCACTATTGACTGTAGATCTTTCCTATACAGGCAGCCCCCTGAGTTGTTGTACTTCCTTCTGAACCCAGTAACTTTTCACTAAGGGAAGGTGTGTACTCACTTCACAAACTGAGGCCAATTTTCCTGCACTGAATCTCTACTCTAAGTCAGATGTACTGGCTGGCTTCCAGTGTTTAATCTTAGATCACCAGAGTGGGGTAGAGGCAGCTCTAAAATGGAGAAAGGGGCAGATTTTGCATCTCCAAACTCATCCCAGGACCTCAGCCCTTAACTTGGTTCAGTACTAATGGTGGGCAACATGGAGGAGCAAGAAGAGGGGAGGGGTCATTTTCAAAACATCTGGGCTGTAGAGGGCATAGGACAGCGAGAATTCAAGAAAGCAGGACTCTGCTTAGCATTTCTCCCTTTTCATTGAAGGATGCTCCATTTGGCCTCCTTGAACTTTCCTTATCTGTTAAATGGGGGAATAATACCTACCTAGCAGTGTTGTTTTGGATTAAAGACAAAAAATGTACAGGGTCAGACACATAGTGAGCATTTCATATAAAAAGGTGGGGTTTTTTTTTCTTTACTAAGAGGGCATTCAAGCAGTGTAGGGCCCTAAAGATGTTCTTTCCATCCGCTTTCCTGCAGCACCTCGTCCCCCTCCTCTGAGGGCCAGGCCAAAGCTTGGATGCCACCCTGTTGCTCTATTCCCCTGAGGTGGTCTGGGCCAGGATCGCTGGGGGAGTCAGCTTCTTCTGCCAAGGGAAAGGTTCAGGCTGGGCTTCTACCCAGTAAATGCTCTCTGAGGTTGCATTCTTACCACATGGACCCCCAAATCAGCATGCTTGCCTCCTCAGGGCATGTGTGAAGCAGGAAAACTGGACTTCTCAGCATGGCTGACCACTCCACAGTCACTAAGGGAACTGTACCATATATGTCTAGCCAAAATGAGGAATTGCTCAGGAGATAAGGCAACAGCCCTAAGTTTCAGGTTAATTGGCCACGCCCATTTTTGCCCTTTCACCCCACCCCCGCTCCCAACTTGAGCTGTTTCCCACCCTTAGGCAGCGCCGCAGTGCTTTGGAGGGTGACATGCCCGAAATGTCTAGTGGCTCGCCCCCTGCACAGCTATGAGGGCTCCAGGAATCAAAGAGATTAGGCTCGGAGGGGTGACGGGTACCTGCTCAGCTGAGGGTTTGGAGGGAAGACTGCGAAGGCAAAGAGAAGACAGCTACAGGGCCAGACATTCTCAGCGAGGCACGGCTGGGATCCGGGGAGGGAAAGAGGAAGGCAGGGATGAGGGGGGTGAGGGGACAGACTAGTGGGGAGCAGTTTGATTTACGGCGCTTAATTACTGCAGGGAAACTCTCTCGGGGTTTTATTTAGAATCTGGTGGCCAGTAATTAATCTTTAGCCACTGGACTATGCGCTCATTTGCAGGTACTTACGGTAGTTGAAGGCCCGCTCCGCTGTTGGAGGTTCTCCAGCGAGCTCCTTCAGATGCAGCGAACTGCCCGGCATGGGGAGAGCTGCCTAAGGACAGCCTCTCGGGCTCTGAGCCCCGCCTCCCTCTCTCCCCCGCCCGCCAGCCGGCCCGCCCCAACCTTTTCCCCTCCCTCGCCAGGCTCGGGAGCCCATCTCCACCAACTCAGCCTAGCACCTGCAGTCCTCCGAAGCCCGGAATTTCTACGCCCCTCCCAGTTTCCCGCCTCTCTCCTGACCCCGGGCAGAGGTTGCCCGAGCCAAACTCAGGCCCCTGCCCCCTGCCTGTCGCTCCGAGTTTCCTTGGGTCATGGTATCCTGGAAGGGAGAGGGCCAGATCTGAAGACAGCCAAAGCTGTAGATCCTCCTCTCCAGCTCCCCAATGCCTTTAAAGGGATCTCAGGTCTTCCTTTGCTCGTTCAATACCCCAGTGTATTCATAAACATCGCCAACATGGTTCAAATGCCTACTACACGACCCTGGGACCTCAGCATCTATTATTTCTAATCTTCACGGGAACCAAACAAGAGAAGTGTTTCTTCCCAGAACTTTACAGAGGAGGAAATCAGTCTCAGAGAGGGTTAAGTAACTTGAACAGTCTTCAAAGTCCAGCTTGGGATAAACACCCAGGCTTTAGAAACATACAAATTTAGATTTCAGTTCAGGTCCCACATTCAATAGCTGTGTGGCCTCAAGCAAGTGAGTTAAATTCTCTGAGTCCCAGTTTCCGCATCTTTAAAATAAAGAAAACAGCAAAGCCGAGTTCACAAGGATTTGGTGGGCAAATTCAAGTTAAACTGAGAGCACAAAAGGTCTGGCACATAGGAGGTTCTCAATAAATGGTGGATGCTGCTACTGTTGCTATTAATAGTAGTAATTACTGTTATTAATCTATAAAGCCTTCCTCAACTACCTTACAGCAATGTGATTTTTTTAACTACAGAACAATCTTTCACAAATTTTTGTTAAGCATGACTTTTAAAAATGATAATGCACAGAGAAGACTAACCAAAGTACTTGACACATAGTATGGGATGGCAGTAAAATATAGTATCCAATGGACTCACAGACAAACTGGTAAGAAAAATCTGCAACACAGACCAACTGGCTCAAAAACAGACAAGATTTTTCTGTATGTGAACGTGCATTTCTACCTCCATAAAAGATTATAAATTATCAAATGAAAAATCCTTTAATTCAAGAACAAACTATGTAAAAAATTAAATAACAGCTATCTTAATGGATGAATTGAACGTGAGATCTTTGTGCATCGGGTGATACCAAACATGGCATTCCCAGCTCCTATACACCGCTGTAAACTGCAGACTGTTGTGTAGAATACTCAAATGAATCTAAATATGTGTTTCTGGGCAAACTTTTTTGTTAGCCTCTGGAAGCCTCGTGTGATTATTTGTAAAATGGGGACAATAAGTGCATTTATTATCAGGCAGGGTTTTGGGTAGGACTGAATAAAACCTCCCGTATAAACCACTACATGGGGCTGGGGACACAACAAGCAGTCATTAATTCAACACTTGTTTGTTGAGTACTTTCTTTGGGGCAGGCATTGTTCTTAATGTTGAGGATTCAGAGAGGCTGATGGTTCCTCTTCTTAAAGAGTCTGTAGTCTGAGGATAAATCGTGATAGAGCATGAGTAGGAGGGAGCCAGAGCAAAAGCCTTGAGAATCAGAGGATTGCAACAGGAAAGACCAGCAAATGAAGCTCCATGGTGTGTGTTGGGAGACTTGCCCCAGTTTGCTGTTGTTACTGTGTACCTAAAGTAGGGCAGGGGTAGCAAAGAAGGAGAGGGGAACAAGAGTTTTCAAAAGATGGAGGAAGAAAAGTGGACAAACTTGACGTCTGTTTGGAACAGGACAGTGATAGTTATTATCTGTCAGAGTGGAAATATTCATGTCAATTTGCAAAACATTTACATAGAAATCGCTATGATAGCACCAGGCACTAAATGCTTTATAAATCTTAACTCCTTTAATCACCATAGCAACACTATGAAGTAGCTATCATTATCAGCCCCATTTTACAGATGAAGAAACTGAAAAGCAGCCATTAAGCAAATTGCTCAAGGTTGACACAGCCAGCAGTGGATTTCGATCTAGACAGTCTGCGTACCATGTCCCATATGCTGAGCCACTGCCCTATGCTACTTTTGCATTGGAGGCTTAGGATGACACCATTAACCTAAAAAGTATGAAAAGAGCCAAATTCATGTGTGACAGTGCTTCCGAAGATAAAAAAAAAAAAGCACCAATCAAATGCTACGAACAGTGTGGAAAGAAGGCAAGGAAGTATCCCCCAGCTTTCTGCAAGGCCAAGGGCAGAAAGCTTGTGCTCTTGGACCAGCAGGCTGAAGCTAGAGCCCAGAATGCCCCCTCTCTGGCTGAGAAAGCCTGAGAAGGTCCTGAGTTGTGTGGTGAGAATAGCACTCACTCTCTCTCGCCTTTTGCTCTGGGCCATTAAGGAGTCTTGAAGGGACTTATTATTCAGGCTTCATAGAAGCCCGTCATTCAAACTATGGTTTGCAATTGAGATGCTAGAAGCTCTGTCTCTAGGCTACTTCTGTCGGTTTTGAACCTTGCAGCCTGCAGAAAGAGAAACATTCTCTGTTCAGCTCCCTGAAGAAACCTTGAGTGGCCCAATAGTACAAAGCTAGGAATAGAGGCCAACAGCCTCTGGGGTTGGGACTCAGCTGAGATGGAGTTCTTGTCATTCACTCTGCTGGTCTTCCTCCATCAGGAATCCAGCAGGGCTGTGGCTCTGTGACTCTAAATCTCAGTTTCAACTTCTCTCTCTCTCACTCTCTCTCTCTAATATGGGCTTTTCTTCTAGCTTATTATTCTAGAGTAGCTGATACTAAACAAGTCGTTTTCTCAGGAGCTGTTTTGGGCAGGCCTTCTTTGACTCTGGATCCCCTGGTCTGGTGGGCTGGTCTGGGAGGGCCCACTCTCGCTGTTCTCCTCCGAGGTGGCAAGATGAGAAAATATTTGTGAAGCATACTCCTTGTCACTTTCAGACTGAGTACTAGGCCCGAAAGAGGGTTCCTCCCACAAAAGCTTTGGATCATCTTTTATGGATTATGACACAGCTGTTAAACCCCAGAGTTTACTGAGCTCATCCTCAATATGTTGAGGTAGGAAGTGTGGCAGAGTGTAGAAATGAGATTAAACTCACCTGTCAGATAGGGTTTCTGAGCCCAGAGACTGAGCCTAGGGAGAAGGAAAGAAAAGGTATTTTACAAAGCTTTACTGGGGATCAGAGAAGCACTAGAGGTACTTTAAGTTCAAAGGAAGGTGTGGAAGCACCAAGGGCCACAGGGTGACTTGCAGAGCCTTTGTAAAGCATGTAAGATGATGCGTTCTGGTTTTTTCCCCCCTAAATCTATCTCATAGTATCCCAAATAAGAGAAGTGCAGAGCCAAGCTGGCCTCTGCCCAGCACTGTGCTGGAGCTTGCCAGCTCTGGCTCCGGAGAGCAGAATGGGTGCAGCTCATCTTAGCCTGGCATTCAGTGACATGCAGTGGTGACTTGAAATCGGTCATAGTCAGAGACTTTTCACCACACAAGAATCAAACGCTACAAATCAGGTGCGGCTTCTCTCCCAAGGGAGCTGTTTTTAAACATTTACCAGTAACCTCCCCCCTTTCCACTTTTGTGTTTCAGGACAGCAAATATTACTGCCAAATGGGAACTTTTCTGAATACTCAAGACTTCTGATGGCTTTTACATGCTCTCAAGGTAGTTACGAGCACCTGGCTGTGGTGGTGAGCCACCAGAGGAATGTGTCAGATCCCTGAAATGTTGGGTGCATTCAAAGGTCAAAGATCGATAATAGTGTGTTCCAGCACACTTCCCCACTCTTTGGTCTGTCACAGCCACCTGCCCTGGAGGAGGTGGGTGCGGGGCAGAGGACTGAGGCACTCAGGAGGACCAAGAAAGTGGTGTTCTGCAGCAGCAAGGAGACCCAATCAGACAGGATAGGCTCTGGCAGTGACACTGGATGGGCGTTGGGGTGTTATGCTTTGGAGGTGGGGAGTGAGGAGCTGATAAAGGACACTGGGGTTGACCACAGAGTTTGTCTTTCAACTTATCCTTTGTCAAGCATTTCAATTACCAAGGGGCACTCATTGTGAGCCATAAGGCAGTAGACAAAGTCCTGCGTGATCAGGCTTCTGGATGCCTGTCACAAAGCAAATGAGCAGTGTGATTACCTAGGTCAATTTAACTTAAAGTTAATGAGTGCATAGAGAAAATGAAGTTTTGTTGTGTTCCAATCTAGCAGGGCCACAAGTTTCTATTGGGCCCATGTACCATTTGCCAACAAGGTAAACTACTGCTCCATTGGCTCCAGGTTACAATCCTCCCAGCCTCACCTACTGCCTTTTGTTTATAAGAGGAAATATGTGCATCTGAGTACATGGTGGGCAATGTGTGTGTGTGTGTGTGTGTGTGTGTATAGAGGGGGCAGAAGATAGACCTATAAAATTCATGAGGGCTCTGAGGGTTGCAGTGGCTCTGAGGATTTGATACAAGCCCTGTCAGTAGCCCCTTTGCCTGTGCTGGCTGAAGTTGGTGGCTCTGGAAGGAAAGCAGGTAGGTTGAGCCCTCTGCCTAGGGCAGGTACGCAAGCAGAGAGGGCTTCACGAGGAGTTTAGGTGGTACTCTGGCAGGATTGTTTCCAACTGCCGGTGCCGGTAAAGTTGTTTTCTGCTTCATAGCCTGACTTTCCCCCAATGTGTCAAAATTTTAGGCATTTCATGGGGGCTGGGAGGAACTTAGGAGAGAAATGCCAGGGAAGAATGTACAACTAGGTTTCTTCTATTTACTTTTAATTACATGTCGAAAGTATATGTAAGTATATAAGTCAACAATTGTGTTCTTTTACCCTATTTTTGTATTTGTATGATTAACCAATTATATAATTAAGTTAAATAGAGATGTCTAAATAGCAAGAAAAACACAAATTAGCAACTAAAAAACATGGTACTATAACATAACACACTGTTTACAATCTGTTTCTAAAAATATCAGTTTGTAGGCAATTATTTCAATGTACACACATTACTCTGAGTTCTGCTTGTTTTGTGCTTTAGGATATGGTCAAAATTTCTAAAAGATCCATATGCCCTTGACAGAGGGTGGGGAAAGACTTTCTTTCTGTAAACAAGTGTGTTAATTTCATATAGTTGATTGCATTTAGTTTGACAATGAAATTTTTCCCTCTGAGATCTATAATATTTCAATGTTGCCCTATTCCACCCACCCTGAATGATCTTGTTCTACTCATATCCTTTTTTTTTTTTTAGATGCAGAACATTATTTTTTTTCCGCATTAAGTTTATTGGTACATTTTCAGTATAAAATACAGTTACATTCATCATTGGGATTTGTACCTTTACATGAGTATCTTGGTTCTTATTTTTTTCCCCTTCCCTTGCCCTCCCTTCACCCCCTCCACCCTTCCCTATTTGCAAAGACCTTGTTTCCATTTTTTTTCCTCATTTC
>NW_004624797.1:10810556-10879887 GCF_000247695.1 Heterocephalus glaber
AAATAGGGAAGGCTGGAGGGCGTGAAGGGAGGGCTAGGGATGGGGAAAAAATAAGAACCAAGATGCATTATGTAAAGGTCCAATTCCCAATGAGAAATGTAATTGTGTTGTATACCTACAATGTACCAATAAAATAATTTAATTAAAAAAGTGCCCTGAAGTCATCTTGTCTGTTGAAAATGCTTCCCTCATTTTCAAACTGGAACATTAGCTTGGGCCGGTAGCTCGATTGCGGTTTCAGACCCAGGAACTTCAACTGGAAAATTTTTCTCCATCTCTCTTTCATGGCTACTAAAGCATTGTCAGGTTTTAGCACTATCTTTATCTTGTTGAAAATTGCTTCTTTTCTGAGAAGCTGGAAGGATGATTTTTTTCTTTCAAGTTTAATAACTGTACAATTAGAGCCTTAGAACATTTGTTTAAGAAGTATGTTTGAGTGGGGATCTTTATATTTCCTCTGTATAGAAGTTGAGATCTATGTTTAGCTTTGGAAATTTTTTTCAGTAATTTCTTTAATAATGGTTTCAAGGCTACTCTCATTTTATGTACCTCCAAAGATGCCAGATATATGAATATTATATCATCTTGATGTGTTTTCAAGATCCATCACCTTTTCTTGTACCATGAGGAGCTATTTGCTTTAGATTTCTGTCTTTTGAGACTGAAGCTCAATTTTTTCCTCATTTCTACTGATTCTCTTGTCCGTGATATTTATTCGGCAGTTTTTGTCTCACAGTTACTTTCAATCCCTTGACTTCACTCATCAGTGCCTTGCCATCCTTAGTAAGCCTTTCCTGTGTGCTTTTGAAAATGTCCACTGGTCCTGGGTCACTTTCAGGGTGGCAAGTGTCAGTTCCCTCATGTTGGCCCTTTCTCTGGATTCTGCCTGCTTCTCCACTGAAACAGACACAGCTCTTGAACTCTCTGTAGCCTCTGTTCCTTCTTTGTATCACACTACTTCTTGCTTGCTCCTAAGAATATTTTCTTCACTCTCTTTTAAGCTTAGGAAGTTTGAAGTTTCTTCTTTTTCCTACTCTTACAGTTGAGGCTTCAATTGGCTTGGAGGTGTTTCTGAAGCTCAGACATTTGGTTCTGCACACAGCTGCTCTCTCTGTCCTCTCCCCTAGAAGCTCAGAGCTGAGGTCTTTTAATTGAAATACAAGACCTATATTAAGTTGAAATCCTCAGAAATCCTGCAAGAAATTAAGGTATAATCAACTGATGTACTCTCATGTAATCTATCAGGGGTAAGAGCTTCACAACCCAATAAGTAAAATAAAGAAATATATAAGTGCACGAATAAAAATCAATGCATGCACATATAAATGCACAGGTACACTAAATACCTGAATACACAAACAGACAAACATGCAAAGCTAGTAAAAACTAAGACAAACATGCAAAACTAATACTAATACAATAAAACTAAAACTAGTCCCACAAATACATACACATGAAAACAAATATGTATATAATATGAGTCTCATGTGTTCAAAATATTTAGCTTCTGCTTGGCTAGGAGTATACAGAATGTTTCTTATTAAATAACTAGGTAAATTAGAATTATAAAGTGGAGAATGAGAGGAGTTCACCTAAATGTTTCAGTGTTTGTAGAAAGGGATTTTAACTTTGTGTCAGGAAGCTTGAATTTCAATCCTGGCAGAGCTACTTACTAGCTGTGTAATCGTGTGACATTTGGCAAGCTACTGAAAGCTATTTGTGTCTCCATCTCCTCATCAGTCAAAGGAGTATTCAATAGCTATGAGCTAAATGTGAATATAGAACTCCTTATTTGCTTCAATATAATCACATTTTAATGTATCTCTTTAGAGTGGTATCTGGGACTTAGATTGGTAGGAGTGCAGGCAGGGCAGTGATGAAGTTAAGGTAAAGTCTGAGTAGGTCTCAAATGGGCATACTTCCAGGTTCCATAGCAAGGTCTGTCTTTTTAAACAATAAAAATGTATTCAACTTGGTTATACTCAATTATTGTAGAATAATGGGAAAATCAATTATGCCTTCACAATTATAATCTGGTGCTGGGTGCAGTTCAAAGGTAGTGTGTGCTCAGTATGCTTGAGGTCCTGGACTCCATCCCCAACATTACAAAACAAAAAAATTACAATCCAGTGGGTGCATATCTGTGTTCACAGCTAAGGTTAATATAATGCATGGCATGGTAAGCTTTGAAAGACAGAGTGTCAAAAAACAGTACAATAGATGCATGAAAGAGAAATCACTTAATTCTGATTGACAGCACTTCAGAGTACTGCATTCAAGTCCCCCAGACTCATTAATTGCTATCTCTGGGTGTAGTTGGGGCATATATTAGGCTTCCCACTCCAAACCGTCTACCTTACCCACCTGATGTCTCCTTGACATTAATTCAGTTCGTTGGAAGTACAAGGCAAAGAATCTCAAACTGTGGTGGTGCATGGCATATGGAGCAAGTGGCAGGAAATGAGGCTGGAGACATGGACAGAAGCCAAGTCCTTAAGAACTACTTGTACCCTGTGACATTTTTTAGTAAAATTTCTTATTTGTACCATATTGAAAGGTCAGGTCATGATCTAGGTCTGAAAAGAGGGCTTGTAACCATGCAGAAAATGACCTTCGCTAGCTCCTAATGCTTGCCCTGATGTTAGTTATGCTATCCTGGGCACAGATCCTCAGGGACCAGGCTCAGAGGCCTCTTTCTGAGCTAACAGTCCACAAGTTCCTCAAAGTCAGACTCCTAGTAGTTCAGGTTTGTCTTCCAAAAGAAAACAAGAGCTGGAGATGGGGCAGTTTGCCATAGAGTCACAGATAATTCAATGTCCATGTGTGACATTTGACCATGTTGACCATTTTCAGAAGTGTGATAATTTTAAAATCAGGGTCTGTCTTAGACTGCAGTACATCCAAACAAGGTGACTCTTAGTGAGGTTGTAAGAAGATAGTTTAGAGAGGGGAGGGCATGTAGGGAAAAGAGAAACAAAATAAGGTCTTGTAAATTCAAGTGCAAAAGGTGATTTGTTCAGATTCTCATATGAATTCTCAGAAATACTCAAAATTGTTATGGAAAATTCATACAAACATTTAATGGGATATGTCTAATAAAAAGTTGAACAGGTGCTTGGTACCTCTACATTCAAAACAACTAAAAAATAGTCTTTGGAGCTGAGAATGTTTTAGTTCTGTAAGATCTTTGTGCATTAAAAAAGACATTGCACAGATGTTTTGTTTTCTAGTTTTAGGGATGCATTACTAAAAACCAGAAAAAATATATTTATCGAGGAATGTTTTTCCTATGTGTCTGGGTAGATACATTTTCTAATTCTTGAGTATAAGATCATATTTTTCTTCCTTTACTATTACTAAGGACAGATCTGATTTTTGCTGCAAACTATGGCAACTGAATTTTGGACATCATTTTAGTAGTATCCCAGATTGTTTGGGGATGTCAAGGACTCTGAACAGATTTTGAATGGCTCTATCACATTTCCTTTCCTTGAACACTTTTATACAAAATCAAGTGACCAAGTAGGGCAGGAAAGATAAGAGTGTAGGTGAAAGCTTATGCAATGCCCTCTACATATTTAAAATAGGGCAGACAAAAAGGTTTGGCTATGCATTAAAGCTCCTTTTGATTAATGATATAATCTTTATCTACAGAAGTTTTCTTCTTAATGTTTTTAACAAAATATTTAAAAACCTAGTATGGCATAATTCATTGGGGGAAATTGCAGTGCCAAAGACAACTACACTACAATTGTTAGGGACTATGATGTCAAAAATACATATTAACTAATGGAAATAGTGCTGGGCACTAATTAAAGTATACAAATGACTTGTCATTATTAATAACCCTGGATTTCAACAAGGCACACTTGCTGTGGAAGTTCTGTAACTATCCTGGGCACAGCATGACAAGATTTTAAAAATATGTACACCATGAAAGAATCCCACTTGAAATAGCTGTAAGATGGCGCCAAAAAGTTACCAAATGTAACTCAGCACAGACTCAGAACAAAGAGGAAATCTTTTCTTATGACTTCTAATTAGATGAAAAAGTATTTTGAATTTTATTCTTTTTGAAAAATATATGGCAGACATAGCATATGTTAATATGCTTTCACAAATTTGAAATTGTTAATGCCACCACTCATTTATTTAACCAGCCTTTATTGACTGCTCATCATAAACAAAGAACTCTCAAATATTTGGTGGAATAAGATGAGCAAAGAATGGAAGGAAGGACAAAAGAATGCCAAACTCTCCATGCATACATTAGCAATTAAAAGATTAATATACAGAGTCTGCCAAAAATGTATACATACTTCAGGAAGAGAAAAATAGAATGATGTTTTTTCAACAGATAGCGTTACCCTCCTATGGGGGACTCTAGAGGATGTCATATATGGTAGAATACCCGCCACACTGCTGGTCCTTAGAGAAGAAATTGAAAATGCATGTGCAGCAATCTCAATGGACCAAGGTCACCCAAGCAGCAGTTCAGCATACTAATAAATATCTGGAAGCTGCTGGGTACCATTTTGAGCACCCCTTGTAATTGTAGAAGCCAAAGATAAGCTGTATTAATCTCATGATGTCTCAATAAATTTAGTATTAAAATATTTATATAAGTTTTTCTTTCCCTGAAGTGTGTATACATTTTTTGGTGGACTCTGTATTTTTCCACCCTATGTGTAATCAATTAAGACATGTAAAGAAAAAAAATTAAAAAGTACAGAGTGCTTGTTTGAGGAGAAAAATGCAGAATATAGTGGCCATGGGAGTTCCGTAAAGGTTAATGCTCTTCCCAGCTAAAGGGATCAGGGAGACTTGTGCTTATGGTCACATATGAACTGAACTCTGAAGCATAGCTAAATTGACCTGGGAGCTGTAAATACTAGATGGTTAGTTCTCCAAGAGTAGAGAGGGTGACTTATTCCTTCATGTCACTCCTGTGCCTAACACAAAAATAATGGTAATAACTAAAATATCGCCTACCTTTTAAAAAGTCATTTCTTAAATTTAGTAAGTGCTTATCATCTGCCAGACACCATGTTAAGCATTTTATATACATAGTCACAACTTACCTGCACATCACTCCTACGAGGTGCTTACAACAATAACAGCAATAACAACAGCAGCAACAACATTTGTTGTATGCTGACTGGGAGCCAGGCATTGCTTGAAAAGCTTTCAATCACTTAATTAGCCTTCCTTTCTTATAGATGAGAAAACTGCCACTCAGAGAGGTTACATAACATGCCCGAGATCACAGTAATTAGCAAGAGTCAGAGCTGTAATTTGCATCCGGGTCATCTTATTCCCAAACCCGTATTATCATGGCTTAGTATCTGCTATTTTGAATTAGTTAATGAAAATAGAATGAGGAAAGAAGAGAAATGTTGTGAAGTCAAAAACCACTGAATCTGGAAACGGGGTAGGGTGGGGGCAAAACAACGAGCAAGAGAAAGGGAGGACTGGGAGAAATGTCACTGTATTTTCAGCCTAAACTAAGAATTGTAATATTTTTTCTCCTGTGAAAGATAAGCTATGCTGTACTAGATTTAAAAAAATTATTTTATGATGCATTTGAGAAATGGTATGATGTTTTTGAAGGATATTCCTCATGAAGGTGTCCTAAAAAAACTTCAAAGAAGGCACGCAGAATGTTCATGTTTATTTTTTTATGTGATGGAGAATTATTGGTGGTGATGTTCTATTTTCTTCATCTTTGTATTTTCTACTATGACAAATATTGGTCATAATTTAAGAAAAAACTTTTTAATAGGTAGGTGATATTTTAATTCATATTTTAAAACTAATCAGAATTCTGTGTTGTTTGGAAATACATAACTATTTACAGGTGATGTGGATATTATATTTTCAGCTCATTTGTGAATGGGTCAAAAATAGAGAATATACTCACAAGCACAAAGTTCTGAGTTCAATCCCTGGTACCAAAAAAAAGAGAAAAAATAGAGAATATATGTTACATATATGTATATTAATACATGAATATGTAATATATAGAGAGAATCTGAACACCTGAAAGAAAGGTATCTGGGAATTTTTTATGATAATCTTGCAATATTTTTCATTTTTCTAACTTTAAATTTATGTTAAAATTAGAAAAATTTAATACTATTTAGAATAGGTAAGGCAAAAAAAGCCAAAAAAAGATTATATAATTAGTGTATCACATGTGTCATTTATATCTCTAGTTTATAGTTCATATATACAATACATATTATAATTTTAGAAAAATTTAAAAAAATATTAGAATAATAAAATTTCTACTCTTCCTGTAGCATTCATTTCTGTTGATTTTCCATCCTGCCTAAAGTTATCAGTTGTGCTTAAAATATCCCATTTCTAGTTTGCACCATTAGTCATTTTACGTATAATATCATTTCAAAGGCTACCTTCTGTCCAGTTTCCTAAATGGTGAGGTGTTAATTTTTTAAATCATTTTTACTGAGCTAACCAGCTGATTAGTTGAATTTACTTAGGCATTTGGTAAAAGAATTTTGGGAAGTGTAATGGAGAGAATGATTGGACTAATGGGGAGAAGTAATTCAAAATGGTGAGCCTTTAATGAAAATACAGATTTCCATGGGAACTGGAGGAGGAGGAGGAGGAGGAGGAAGAGGAGGAGGAGGAGGGAAACATGAAAGGTGTGTAAAATTTCTTTTAGTTCTGCTGTTCAAATTCCATTAGGTCAGATCTGATGACTGTTATTATTTTTACTATAATTCCTTATCTACATTTGGTATCATCGTTTCTTTCTCCTTAAAGTGCTAGTTGATCCTTTTTCGTTCATTTACCTTTACAACAATGTTGTTGAACAATCTGGGTACATGGGCCAATGCTTATTTTCTTAGCTAGCTTAGTATACAGCATCTAATTGCAGAAAAACAACCTGTTTAGGAGTAATGGTGCCTTTGTACTGAATGTTGATATAGTATACATAATATATCCATTGTAATTGGTAATGGACATAAGAGCTTATGGTAGTTCTGAAAGATGCTACTGAATAGTATTCTTAGCAGTCACAAAGGACAAGGCATAAGTTGAGGAGAACTGGAAATATACTAATTATGTATCCTACATTGAGAAAGTTTTCTTTGAATTTGTGTTCCCTCAGAATCTGGGGGAAAGAAGTAAGAGCTAAGAATAATGCACATTTGCTTTTAAAAGAGAAGACCATTCTGTGATTTTATAAATCCATCACCTTATAACTTGGTGTCATCTGCTGGTGATCATTCAAATGAAAAACATCAACAGAGACGTTTTTCTAAGGCTCATGTTTTTCACAAGGTAATAAGGTTAGATTGAATTCTTTTAATACAATTTTAATTTTGGCTTTGAGTAATTTGTATCTTTTCCAAAGTTAAAAACACAGAAAGTATACATAAACACTAAGCAAGATCTAACATTTTCCTGAAATCCATGTGCCAATCCATTTATATAACATATCTCTTATTTGTTTTTGACCATCTCAACATTAAGCTAGATAAATAGATGAAAAACTGAAGGGAGTTTTATTTGTGACACTGTCCATTGCCCGGCAACAAAGGACTATGGTTGTTTTTCTCAGCATTGCACCATTTTAGCAGGCTAGGGACAGTCTAAGCATATGTCTCTTTTTTTTCCACTTTAGGCAAAAGGACTAATTTAAATCTATCATTTGACAACAGGTTAAAATTGAGGACATTTACATTTTCAAGATAAATTTTGAAAATCTAAATGTCCCTCAATGCTTAATTATCCATGCCTTCAGTCTGAAAAAAATAATGTTTTAATTAATTTTTAGAATGAAAACAAAGCAGAACAGTTCATTGGCTTGACTATGGAATTGATGAGACTTGTTTTTAAACACCTCAGAAATAAGCTTAATAATGGATCAAGAATAATTATTAAATATTCACAGATATGGAACACAAATGTAAAATCCTGCATTTGGGTCCAAAACAGGCAGATGCATAAGTAGAGGATGAGATATGGCTAAGTAACAACCTGCGTAAAAAAGATTTAGGGGTTTTCTAGGAACTGTAAGCTCAATATTATTCAGCTGTGTGTAGTGGCTGCACAGAAAACTAAATCCATCTTCATCTGCATTAATAGAAAGATAGAGTCAGAAACAAGGGAGTGATAGTGCAGCCCAGCACTGTGCTTGGCAGACCTGTATTTGAAGTATTCAATGTAAATAGCTGGATGGAGGGGAACATTTGGATAGTGGCCAGAAGCTACAGTGCTTGTAGAAGGGAGAAACCAGGTTGCATACGAGTCTGTAAGTCATGCTGGCGAGGGAAGGCTGAGAGACCTAGGCTTACTTAGCCTACAAATGAGAACTCTTGAGGAGGAAAGGGAGGCAAATGTTGTCTTGGAATCCTCCCTCACCATTTGTGTCCTCTGGCCATCATTTTCTCTCTCCATTGCCATTTGTCTCCTTTCTTTCTCCTGTTTTTCCTCCCTAAGAAATTTGCCAAAATAGTGATGTTCCAGTTTGATTCTTTGGTGCTGGTATTATTTATATAGACATCTCAAAGACCACGCTTCTCTGCACCCCTTTTTCATTTCTCCCTCCTTGTGTCTTCTCATTCACAGCCAGCAAGAGTGATCCACAGGAAACAAACTCCCCTGACTCCTCCACCACTGCTCTCACATTTATTTTTTTTTTAAGGAAGGGCTTCCTGTCCCTGGGAAAGGAACAGAATATGAATTAACGAGCACAGACCCTTAAGCTGAGGCCTTGTGAAAAATAGCCTAGGTACAAAAGGAGCAATTCTAACAAAGCTACAAAGTGAACTTCTTTTGTCCCCTTAAAGCTCACTGGCATTAGACATAGGAATCTGAGCACAGTTCCTCATGGGTGGGCTGAAAATGCACCTGTAACACTAATCTAGGATGCTTAAATATCAGGTTCCTATTTAACAAGAAAAAGAAAAAGGGAGTTTTTAATACAAAATTTTGAACATAGAACATTACCATCTAAATGATTAAACCTATTTCAGAGGGCTGAAATACTAATAACTTCAATTTATCAAAACACAGGAGTTTTAATGGGGGCAGGAAGGCTTGGCAGTGGTATGCAGCATAGGAATCAACAGCTGCCTACTTTAAAGCAAAGCATAAAAGCTCTGTCCAGTCGAAATTCTCAGAATCACTATAGAAAATTAGGTGTAATTGACTGATGTGATCTCATGTAATAGAAATGGGACTGAGTGCTTAGGATTCTCACAGTTAAAGCAAGTAAATAAAATGAGTCGGCAGTGCATAAAATGCTTATGTTGTGTAACAGTTCATGCAAATTAGCCAGTTCTTTGATTTAAACATTTTGTAAATATAAAGTTCTATGCTAGAAGACAGAAGATGGAAGGAAACAGGAATGGGAAGGAATGGGAAGTAGGAGATAAAAAAGAAAATAAAGGCCTAATAGAAAAGATCAGGGATCTAGCACGTGCAAGGTCCTAGGTTGGAGCCCAAGAAGTTTAAAAAAAAGAAAAAGAGATAGGGAGAGGCGAAAGGGGAAAAATGTAAGAGGAGAAAAGAGGTACAGAAATAGATTTTAAAATAAATTTAAATAGGTAACTAGAGGAAGCAGGAGGGAGAGATGGAAGATGCAAATATTTGAGTGATGCCAATGTATGGAAATTTACAAAAAATCTTCACAGAAGTGAGAAACCACAGGAATTTTTCAACTTGTGATCACTAATAACAATATCCTTGTGATAGTACTGGTGAATTAGACTTAGTGGAGGGGAAGAGGAGTGTGAGTCTCATTGGGTTCTTGCTCCAATGGTCTTTCCCTGGTACCTTTGCTCTGGGGGTGAGGGACTAGGCATGCATACCACCACTGCCATTAAATATCTACAGCATCTTTATTCATAATAAACTCTAACCTTAAACATTTCAAACATATAAACTGATGAATAGATAAGGTGTGTTGCATCCAAATCACAGAATACTACTCAGCACAATAGCAACAACAAAAACCAGAAGTGAGGAATTAACTAGAGATATGTTTATGGACATCAGTGAATCTCAAAGAAATATCATGCTAGGGGGCTGGGGATTTAGCTCAGTGGTTCCACTGCCTGCCTCATAAGTGCGAGGACCCGAGTTCGATCCTCAGTACCAAAAAAAAAAAAAAAAAAGAAATATCATGCTAAATGAAAGAATCCAGACCAATAAGGCTATATATGGCATGATTTCTTTTATATTACATTCCTTAAAAGGCAAATTATAGATGTGGAGAACACATTGGTGATTGTCATGGTCCAGGGTTGGGAATACAGAATTTCTGCAAAGAGAAATGAAGGGACTTTTGGAAGCAAAGAAAATGGTCTTTCTCTTCATTGTGGAGGTGGCTACATGTCTACATGTATTTGTCATAACTGATGAAGCTGTATGCTTACTATTGGTGAGTTCTAAATCACCTCAAATGTTTTGATAAAAAAAAATAAAAGAAAAAAATTCGTTCAAGGTAACCTACTATTAGTGGTACTGCCCTTGCTGCTTTCTCCATTGTACTCAAAGAGGAACCATGTTTAGAAAGAAGATATCTTGGAGCTCAAAGCAAAAATTTAAAGGTGTTTGTTCACAGAATTCCTCACACTAACATTCAAGGTCGTCAATAATCTGACCTGCCCTGACTCTCCAACCCTAACTGCCAAAATGCCTATTTACACATATGACTATGTTGAAGCTCTGCTCACTTCATACAATATACCACTCCTTCCTACTCCCCTGATATAAACACCCAATTATTTCAATCTATTTGCCTTTGCTAATATGGTTTCCCTCCATTTTCTGGCATGTCTTATCTTCATTCAACAACTATTTATTAAGTGTCTACTATGTGCCAAATAAAATGCTAATAACTATATACAATAACAAGTATATCTGAAAAAGTCTGCTGAAGTCTCTCTTCACATATCTCACAGGCAATTAAGCATGTCATTACAATGTAGTGTGCAAAGGTCTATGTGACAGGAGAAAAAAACAGCTATTAAAAAAATTAATCACAGATTTGGCAAGGGAGGGTCAGGAATGGCCTCTCAAAGGAAATGACTGCCAAGTGAAGACTTGAAAGATACTTTGGGGTTCTCCAGGCAAAGGAGAAGAATATTCCATGTAGGAAGCACTAAGATGGAGAGAGGTCTAGAGTTGAGCAAGTGCATGGAAAGAAGTTCAACACTGAAAATGATTTAAGTATGTCAGAAACAAAGAAGAGAAAAGAGGCACAAGGTGATACTGGATAGAGCAACTGGGCAAGATTATGAAGGGCTTTTAGCACCATATCAAGGATTGTGAAATTTATCTTTAAGGCAATTAAGTTCCAGTGAGGTTTGAGTAAAGGAGTATTACCCTCATTTTGGAGGTGAGAAAGATTATTTCATCAACAATGTGGAGGACAGATAAGACAAAAAGAGACAAGGAGAGCAATTAATAGGTGTTACATTTTTCGAAGCTGCTTTAAATATGGTGGTGGTTAGTGTAATAGAGAATTTAAACGATAAAGGTAAAATTATCTACTAATAGATTTGATAATTTGAGTGGAGGACATAAGGTGGTATTAAGGCAATTTTCAAGTTTGTGTTTGAAAAATGTGATGCACAGTGATGCCATTTACTAAGATAGGAAAACAGGAAAGAGAAAAAAGTGATAAATACAAGTTCAAGCTTGAATATGTCAACTGCTATTTTGGATACTTGACCACTCTTTCCCACATCAACCTCCCCTATGTGAAGCTTGAGATCCTGAACCATTTCCTTGGGCCTTTCTCTTCCTACAGACTCTCTAAAGAGAATGGACATCCTTGGGGCCAAGAGTTCTTTCTGAGACTTCTGTTTCCTCACAGGCTCTATTGAGTGCTAAACATAGACTGAGTTCTCAAAAATACTTGGTAATCAATTGAATACTGCCATTTGTCATACCCACTATTGAAGATGGTTAGTGAAAAGGAATAGTTCCAGTACAGATAAACAAATATATTAGGAAAAGAGTTAAGCCATGCTTCAGTTTACCCAAGTAGAATATTAAACTTCATAGGAAATCCATCAGAATATTTAAGTGATAAATATTGATAAATTATTTTGTAGAAGATATAATCCTTTGGTAATCTTAAGAGTCATATCATTTTGAGAATCTTCAAGTTGGAAGAGCCCTGCACAGTTTTCCAGTTTAGCCTCTACTTAATGCTAGAATTCCCTCCACTGCATCACTACAGTGGTCATCTAATTTCTACTTATATACTCTTAGTTACAGGGAAATCATTGCATCTCAACTCAACCCACACCACCTTCAGCCAGCTTTGACTGAGTGCTCTACCTTATAATTAACTTGGTTATGTCTCCAATAGTGAAATGCTTCATTTATGTATTATTCACTTACATACCTAAGAAAAGATAAAGATTATAGCCCTTTCAATTTTTCCATTCTCTACATCAGCACTGATCAGTTTTCTTCAACTATTCTTTATATGGTATAGTTTTGCATTCTTTACCCATCCTGATCACTCATCTGGTATGTGCTACTTTGTTTATAATCATCATGTATTCTGGCATCCAGAAATGAGCCACATATGCCTCATGTCATCTTGCAAGGACAAAGAGCAGCAACATTCCCACCTTGTCCATTTTGAGTATTCTATTCCTATAAATATGATATAAACTGGGCAACTCCTTATCCATGGCTAATTGTAGATATATCTTGAATACATATTGACTTCAAAATCTGTATCTTTTACATGCACTGCTATTTGTAGGAACCAAGTGAAAACTTCCAAGGGCCATTCACATTGATTCTCTTCCAACTTATTTTATCAAATTTCAGTTAAAACTTATAGATTATATCTCTCTTCACTGAGTTTCATCTGCCCCTTTTTTTGGGTACATGAAGATTGTTCTTTAGTGATTCTTAGGTCGTACAGGTATTTACCTTGTAGCTTGCATGGACTGAAAATTCATATCCCACTAAAATTCAGAGTGAAGCCCTAACCACCAGCGTAACTTCATTTGAAGATAGAACCTTCTTGGAAGCAATTAAGAGTGAATGAAGTCATAAGAATAGGCTCTGATCCAATAGGATTATTGTCCTTATAGGAAGAGACACAAGAGAGCTCACACTCCCTCTCTGTCATATAAGGACACAGGAAGAAGGCAGCTCCCAGAAAGACAGCCCTCACCAAAAATCAAATATTTCAGCACCTTGATCTTGGATTTCCAACCCCCAGAACCAAGAGAAAATAAATTTCTGTGGTTGAAGCTATTCACTCTGTGGTATTTTATTATAGCAGCCTGAGCAGAATGATATACAGCCCCAGCCTAACATACTGCTTGGCATCTTATCAAAGCTTAACACAAGTCTAGCTATATGAATGAAACAAACTTTGTATAAAATATTTTAAATGAATTTTTTGTAGTGTTGAGGATTGAATCCAGGGCCTCACACATGCTAATCAAGTGATCTACTACTGAGAAATATCTCTAGCTCAGAAAACTGAAAATTACTTTACTTCATAAATATTTCACCTTGACTTTTGGCATCTGCAGTAATATGGAGCTCTCTCACTGGTCATACAGAAGCCAGTTTGCAATCTCGAAATCACGCTTAAAATACCTTACTATCATTCTTCCCCTTTGAAGAATAATTTCACTGCCTGTGGAATTCTATGTTGATACCTTTTTCTTGCCTTTTTATTTCAACACTTTAAAGGTTTCACTTCACTTTCTTCTTGGTTGTGCGGTTTCTCACAAGACCTGGTTATACACTTTTCTATGTAAGGTGTTTTCCCCCCTCTCGGTTTTTCCTCAAGATTTCTTCTTTGTATTTGATTGTTACAGTCTCAATGTGCCTTTGGTTGTAGGTGTAGGCACTTGGTATTTATCTTGCTTGGTGTTCTCTGCACTTCTGAATCTCTGCTTTGACCTGTGTCACCAATTTTGAAACGTTCTTGACTATTCAGTCTTAAAAAAATTACCAATCCTGTTCTTTATTCTCTTCCTGTATTCTAAACACTTCTGCATTGCCCTTTTAATACATTTCCATACCTTTTAATTATGTTTTTCTATTTTTCTCACTACTAAGAGTCACTAGATTTTTTGTGTGTAGTTCCTGTATGAATATTATGGAGTTTCTAAAGCAAAAGCTTCCAATAGTGTGGTGAATCCTTCAATGATTGCACTCCCAGGAGTTTTTCACTAGGACACTAGCCTACTCTTAAGCTCTAGCAATTTCTCATAATTATTAGTGACTTAAGTGCTCCTATTGTTTATGGCTTACAGAAAGTCTTATCCATGTAAAAGACATGTTGATCTGTTGAGTATCCCTGACACTTCAATACTCTGAATCCAAAAACAGTCATCGTATTTCTATCCATTGTTTCTCATATTTTTCTTGTACAAATGAGAGTATCAACTTTTATGCTACTATATATATTAGAGATGAAACATTATTTCCCAGAGTTTTTGAAACAGAAGCTCCCCATATTTTTTAATTAAGAGAAATACTTTTTTAAATATTTAATAAGATTTCTACCCTTTTCAATAATCTTCATTTCTTTCTGAATAGCTGAATTTCCAACTGACATTTCCATTCTGCCCAAAGAAATTTCCTTAGCAGTTCTTATAGTACACACCTACATCTGACTAATTTTGTTAGTTTTATTATGTTTGTTATGCATAGAAATATTTTATTTTGCCTTTGTTCTTGAGAAATGCTTTTACTTAATGTACAGTTCTTGGTTAATGGTTTGCTTTTATGTTTTAGTGCTTTCAGATATTGTTTCACTGTCTTGTAGGCTCCGTTGTTTATGATTAGAAGTCCATGGACATTTGAATTGTTTTTCACCTGTACATAATGTACTATTTTCTCTGGTGGTTTAAAAAATATTTCTCTATAAAAAGCATCCAAATTGGAAGGGAAAAGATAGAACTATCTCTGTTTACAGATTATGTAAACTTTATACAGAAAATCTTTAAAAATCCACAAAAATTCTATTAAGCTAATAAGAAGATTTAGCAAATTTTGAAATGAAAGATCAACACACAAAAGTCTGTTGTACTTCTATATGTTATCAGTGCAAAGCATGAAAAGACAATTAAGAAAACATACCTATTTTTAACAGCATCAAAAAAGAATTAAATACTTTGGTATGAATCTAACCAAGGAGGTATAAGATGTGTGCACTAAAAACTACAAAACATTGTTAAAATAAATTAAAGAACAGCTAAATAAATGGAAGATATCTTGTGTTCATGGTTTGGGGGATAATATTTTTAAAGACTGTAATATTATGCAAGGTGATCTACAAACACAGCACAATTACTATCAAAATCCTAATGGCCTCCTTTTGCATAGACAGAAAAATCCATCCTAAAATCTCAACACATATTCTCAATGGATTCTGAATAGCTAAAGTATTCCTAATACAGAAGAACAAAGTTAGAGGATTTGAAATCAAATTTCATGATTTCAGATCTTATTTCAATGCTGCTATAATCAAAAGAGCATGGTATTGTTATAAGGACAGATGTATAGAATAATGAAACCAAATTCAGAGCCCAAAACTACCTATGGATTTGTGTTCAACTGATTTCCAAATGAGGTACCATGACCATTCAATGGGGATAAGAGCTGAGGGTTTTTTTTTTTTTCGGTTGTTTTGTTTTTGTTTTATTTTTTAACAAATAAGACTGGGGCAACTAGATATGCACATAGAATGAAGTTGGATCCTTCACTTATATCATACACAAAAATTAACTCAAATTTTAAAAAACCCACATATAAGAGTGGAAAAGCTAAAACTCTTGGGAAAAAAAAACAGAGGGATAAATATTCATAACCTTTGATTCAACAAAGTTTTCTCAACTGTGACACAAAAAATGTGAACAATGCAAGAAAAATTGAACTACGTCAAAACTAAAAATGTTTATGCATCAATAGGCACCATCAAGAAAGTGAAAGGAAAACTCTCAGAATTGAAGAATGTATTCGCAAATTGTTTATCTGAAAAAGTTCTTACATCTAGAATATATAAGCAGCTTTAAACTTAACAATAAAAAAGAGAATCGACTTTATTAAAAATGAGGAAACAATTTGAATAGACATTTTCCCAAAGATAAGCAAAAGGCCAAGAATTGCATGACAAAGATGCTCAATGCCAACAGTTACTAAGGAGATGCAATTGAAAACCACATTGAGATACCACTTCACATACACTAGCATAGTCATAATAAAAAAAAGAAAAAAATCAATTGTCAGTATGTCACAAAATCCAGAACTATCATGCCCTACAAGGTGCAGCCAGTTTAGAAAATCGTTTGGCTGTTACTTAGTGATTTATACCATATGACCCAGAAATTCTACTTCTAGTTATATACACAAAAGAATAAAAACAGGGTTTAAAATACAGTTTTATACATAAATGTTCAGTCATAAGAAAGCACTGGTACATGTTGCAACATAGATGAAGCTTGAAAACAGTATGTTAAAAATTAAAGAAGCCAAACACAGAAGGATACATATTCTAAGGCTCCATTCTATGAAATCATCAGAATATGTAGATCTATAGAGACAAGAAGCAAAGCAGTGTTTGGTAGGGCCTGGGAGTGAAGGGCATTAGATTGTGACTCTTTGGTATAAGATTTCTTTCTGTAGCGATGAAAAATTTCTGGAACTGGATAGGAGTGATGGTTGCAAAATATTTTGAATGCACTTAATAATGGTGAATTGTACACTTTTAAAGTGGAAAAAAAATGAAGCTTGGTATGGTGATACATGCCTCTAATCCGAGCCCTCAAGTAGCTGAGGCTGGATGATTGTGAGTTCAAGGCCAGCCTGGACTACCTAGAGACACTTTAAAAAAACAAAAACAACAACAAAATAAAAAGGTACAAAATGGTGATTGTTACAAACCAAATAGAGGTGTAAAAATGAATTTATACCTTGGCCAGGTGGGATTTTCTCAGTAATTACAATAATATCTGAATTAAAAATGCAATAATAATTACTTATTTAACAGAATATATGACAAAAACTACATAGTTGTTTTGATAAATCAATATCCAATAACCAATCATGATAGTGAAGAAAGGTCTCTCAACGAATCAGGAATAGAAGAAAATATCATTAACCTAATAAAGGACCTTAACAAAATTCATAGCTGAGATCACACTTATTGTTGAAAGTTGAAATGCCTTTCCCCTCAATGGGGAACATACGAAAAGTCCACTTTTTGCCGCTATATTCAACATTATATGAACAATTGTCATGAGTAAAATGGGAAAACTACAAAGAAAGGAAGAGAAGAAAGGAGTTAAATGGGAAGGGAGGGAAGAAAATGAGAGTGAGATAGAGGGGGATGAAGCAATAGAAACATAAGACAAATGCATTGAAAACTGGAAAACTTTGCTGATAATCAAAATCAAATTTTGGTAAAATATGAACTGCCAACAAATCTGTCATTGGAACCAAGCCATAAGCATTTGTTCATATATAATTTATGACTATTTTATGTTTTAAAAAGACAGAAAATAAGAATTTGTGACAGACTGTACTATTTTGTGGTTCTTTAAAAAATTAAATTGCCAAAATTAAGCTCAATTATGGAAGACACATTTCATGTTATAGACTGGAAAATATGATCCTGTCAAGATGGCAATTCCTCCTTAATTGTTATTTATATTTAATGCAATCTCTATCAAGATCCTAAGAGGCTCTTTTTAGAAAATGACCCACTGATGTTCATGGGGAAACATTTGACTTTTGTGTGTTGACCTTGCATTCATCTACTGTAGTGAATTCGGCTATTAAGTCTAGAAGACTTTTGGGGAGTTCTTGGGGTCTTCTACATAGAGTATCATGTCATCTGCAAATAATGACAATTTAACTTCTTGGTTTCCTATCTTTCTTTTATTTCTTTCTCTTTTCTAATTGCTGTGGCTAATGTTTCCAAAACTATACTGAAAAGGAGTGGTGATAGTGGACATCCTCGTCTTGTTCCTGATTTTAGTGTGAAGGATTTCAGTTTTTGACCATTTAGTATGATATTGGCTGTTGGTTTTTCATAGACGGCTTTTATCAGGTTGAGATAGAGACCATCCACTCCAATGTACTGTAGGGTTTTTATCATGAATATGTGTTGGATTTTGTTGAACACTTTTTCTGCATTTATTGAGATGATCATATGGTTTTTGTCCTTAGCTCTATTAATATAGTGTATTATATTTATTGATTTGCATATGTTGAACCATCCCTGCATCACTGGGATGAATCCCAACTGGTCAGGGTGTATGATCTTCTTGATGATCTTCTGCATTCTATTTGCCAGTATCTTATTGAGGATTTTTGCATCTATGTTCATTAGTGAGATTGGTCTATAGTTCTCTTTTTCAGTTGGGTCATTGTCTGCTTTGGGGATCAAGGTTATACTTGCTTCCAGGAATAAATTCAGGAGTGCTGCATCTCTTTCAATTTTATTGAAGAGTTTAAACAATAGTGGCAGAAGTTCTTCTCTAAATGTCTTGTAGAATTCAACAGTGAAGCCATCAGGGCCCACGCTTTTCTTCATTGGTAAATTTTTAATTATGTTTTCAATTTTATTCATTGATATTGGGTTGTGTAGTATTATTAGATCTTCCTTCAACTTTGGTAATTCGTATGTATCTAGAAATCTGTCGTTTTCTTCTGTGTTTTTCATCTTATATGTAAAATAGAAAGAAAAGGTCCAACGGGGAAGGGAAAGTGGGAGAGGTAGGGGAAAGGAAAGAAGGGGAAGGAATAAATATGAGAAAAGGAAAAATTGGAAACAAAGTCTTTGAAATAGGGAGGGGTGGAGGGGTTGAAAGGGGCCAGGGGAATGGGGAAAAATAAGAACCAAGATATATCATGTAAAGATACAAATTCCCAATAATGAATATCAGCATATTATATACCTAAAATGTACCAATAAAATTAATGAATGAAATAAATGAAGAAAATGGTCCACTGAGAGTAAAAGTTAATATGAAAATGAACAGACTTAAAGAATCCAAAGATATTTTTTTCTTCTCACATTTACTACATATTCTGATGCTTATCCCTTAAATCCTATGTAGTATTTCAATACTGCTGCCCTGAATCTAAACTATCAAGCATGGGAACCCTCTGATCGTTGCTCTGAGGTGAAAGAGGCTTTCCCAGTAACTCTTTAATTTAGGATGTTGGCGCTCTTTTTTCTTTTTTATTCATTAATGTTATTGGTACATTTTAAGTACACAGTATGTTGACATTCATTATTGGGAGTTTGCACCTTTACATAATCTGTCTTGGTTCTTATTTTTTTCCCTTACCCTGCCCTCCCTTCAACCCCTCCACCCCTTCCTATTTACGAAGACTTTGTTTCCATTTTTTCCTTTTCTCATATGAATTCCATTCCCTTTTTTCCTTTCCCCAATCCCTTCCACTTCCTTCCCTTTTGTCCCTTTTCTTCCTATTTCACATTATCTATTATACCTTTTAGTCCTTATTTACACTTTCAGTTTCTCACACCAGAGAAACTATTCGGTATTTACACGAGTGACACATTTATTTCACTTAAAAGTATGGCCTCAATGTGCATCCATTTAGCTATAAATGTCTCTAGTTTCTCATTGTTTATGGCTGAGTAGTACTCCATTTTATTTAAAAAAAATTTTTTTCTTTATCCAGTCTCCAGTTGATGGGCAATTGGGCTGTTTCTAAACTTTAGCTATTATAAACTGTGCCACTATGAACATGGGTGCACATATATCACTGTGATATGATTCTTTTAATTCTTTGGGAAGATACCCAGCAGGGGAATAGCTGGGTCAAATGGGACCTGTAATCCTCGGTTTTTGAGGTATCTCCATACTGATTTCCACAGTGGTTGCATGAGAGTTTACACTCCCAGCAACAGTGGAACAGGGTTCCTTTTTCCTCCCAGCCCCACCAGCATTTGTTACTGGTTGATTTATTCATAGCAGCCATTCTTTCTGAGGTGAGGAGGAATCTCAGTGTTGTTTTGATTTGCATCTCGTGAAGGACCAATGATGTTGAACATTTTTTCATATGTTTATATTTGCTATTTCTACTTCTTTGTCTGAGAATATATAAAGAACTTTAAAAAATCAGACCTCCTAAATTTAAAGACCCAATCCAAAGCTATTTTGACAAAGAACAAAGTTGGAGTACATACACTACTCAGCCATAGTAATCAAGAGTATGTTATTGGCACAAGGTGAGTTATACAGAACAATGAAAGCAAATTGAATACCCAGAAACAAATTTTTTATACTTACCATTCCAACAAATATTCAAAGAAAATTTGATGCAGAAAATTGTAATCTTTTCAACAAGTGATTCTGAGACAATTATATACCCAAATGCAAACAAAACAGTAACAAATGTTAACCAAAACCGTGCACATTTACCTCATATTATACACAAAATTAACTCAAAGTGCACATTAGACCTAAATTAAAGAGCTAAAACTACAAAATTCTCTATAATAGAAAAAATTTTAAGAGAAAAAGCTTTATATTTTTAGTTTACACAAAGATTTCTTAGCTACAACAACAAAGGCACGTGTAATTGAAAAAAGTTTATGAATTTCATTTTCATCAAAAAGAACAACATTTGAGCATTAAAACATAATGTTAGGAAAATGAAAAGACAAACCTAAGCTGGAGGCAAATATTTGCACATCATATATCCACTAAAGCATTTTTATCCAGAATTTATGGAGAACTATTATAATTCAATAATAAGAAAATAAATAACAATTAAAGATGTGAAGATTTAAATAGATTTTTCTCTCAAGAAAATAAATAAATGTATACTACACACATAAAAAGATGTTCAATATCATCACTCATTATGTACATGCACATTATTTGGGGAAGAGGGTGGGCGAAAGAATGGAAGGTGAACATAATCAATGCATGCTATATGCAGAGATGGAAATGCCACAGTGAAACCCATTGCTTTTTGCAATTAATGTCTGAATAATTATAATACAGCAAGATAGTGTAATTTATCAATACACTGGAATACTTTTGGGTAGTTTGAACTTGTAACTACAGATATATACTATAATATGTGTGAACCTCAATAACATGTTAAATCGAAGAAGAAAAAAGCCAAATATGCATGATTTAATTCCTATGAAACATCTAGGAAAAAAGTCAATTTTTTACAATCACAACTGTTGAATGGCTGTGTAAGACTTTTCATAGGAGCTAGGATTAACTATAAACAGACACAAATAAATTTTTTAGGGGAGTGAAAATGTTCTAAAACTGGATTGTGGTGATGAAAGCATAACTCTGTAAATCTGATGAAATAATTGAATTGTTACAATGGGTGGATTTTATGGTATGTAAATCAAATCTAAATAAAACTGTGAAAAGAAAAATAACAAGAGGATATTATAGACCACTTTATGCCACCAAACCTGGTAGAGCTCTGTAGAACAGAAATTACCTAAAGTGATTAGAGATGAACTTGATACAAGAAAATTTGAATATCAAATTATTATGTTATATCAAAATTTGAATGTCAAGTTTATTTTTATATACTAAATTATCATAAATCTTTCTGTTGGAAACTTCAGGCCCAGATGGTTTCATTAAAGAATTTTATTTCATTTTTAAAAATTAATTTTATTGGTACATTTTAGGTAGTCAATATAATGACATTCATCATTGGAGAATTGCACCTTTACATGATCTATCTTGGTTCTTCTTATTTTCCCCATTCCCCTGCTCTCTCTTCAACACCTCCACCCTATTTAAAAAGACTTTGTTTCCACTTTTTTCCTTTTCTTATATTAATTCCATGCCCTTCTTTCCTTTCCCCAATCCGTTCCACTTCCCCTTCCTCTTTGGACCTTTTCTTCCTAATTAACAGTATCTATTATACATTTTGATCCTTTTTTACACTCTCAGTTTCTCACACCAGAGAAACTATTCAGTATTTACATGTGTGTCCTACTTATTTCACATAAGAGTATGGCCTCTATGTGCATCCATTTAGCTATAAATGACTCTAGTTTCTCATTCTTGATGGCTGAGTAGTGCTCCATTTTATTAAAAAACAACATCTTCTTTATCCAGTTTCCAGTTGATGGGCACTTGGGCTGTTACCATGTTTTACCTATTACAAACTGTGCTGCTATGAACTTGGGGGCACATATATCACTTTGTTATGATTCTTTTAATTCTTTTGTGAAGATACCCAGAAGGGGAATAACTCGATCAAATAGGACCTCTAATCCTAGATTTTTGAGGAATCTCCATACTGATTTTCACAGTGGTTGCACCACTCTACCCTCTCACTAACAGTGGAGAAGGGTTCCTTTTTCCCCACAACCTTGCCAGCATTTCTAACTGGTTGAATTCTTGGTAACAGCTATTCTTTCTGGAGGAGAGTGAAATCTCAGCATTGTTTTGGTTTGCATCTCTCAAAGGACCAGTGTTGCTGAGAATTTTTTTCATGTTGTTATTTACTGTTTCTACTTCTTTGTCTGAGAAATGTCTCATCATTTCAGATGCCGGTTTTTTGGATGAGATCTTTAAATTTGGCAGGTCTGATTTTTTTAAGTTCTTTATAGATTGGAAATAGTAGAGTTTGGGTGAGGAACAGCTGGTGAAAATTTTTCCTACACTGTGGGGTTGTCTCTTCATGCTATTGGTGGTTTTTCTTGCTGTGCAGAAGCTTTTTACTAAGAAGAGATCCCACTTGTTGATTCTTTGTGCTAGTTCACTTGCAACTGAGGATTTGTTCATGAAGTCTTTTCCTACACCAATGTCTTAAAGAGGACTACCTAACCTCTCTTCCAGGGGGTTTAGTGTTTCTGTTTTAATATTTAGATCTTTATTCCATTTTGATTTTAGTTTAGTGCATTGAGAGAGATATAGGTCTAGTTTTAATCCTTGGCAAGTTGAAACCCAATTTTTTCAGCACCATTTATTAAAGAGGTTGTCTTTCCTCCAGTGAGGGTTTTTGGCTCCTTTGTCAAAAATGAGGTGGCTTAATTTGTCTGGAGTTGTTTCTTCATCCTCTAATCAGTTCCACTGTTCCTCCAGTGTGTTTCTTTGCCAGTGCCATGCTGGTTTTATCTCTGAAGCTTTGTAGTATATTTTCAAGTTGGGGATTGTGATACCCCCTACCTTGTCTTTGTTCCTCTGAATTGTTTTTGCTATTCTAGGTCTCTTCTTACTCTAGATGAATTTTTGGATTGTTTTCTCAAGTTCTGTGTAGTATGCAGCTGGAATTTCAACTAGGATTACAATGAATCTATGTAGCAGTTTTGGAATTATGGCCATTTTCACTATATTGGTTCTTTGTACCCAGGAGCAAGGGATGTCTTTCCATTTTCTGATATGCTCTTTGATTTCTTTTTTCAGAGTGCTATAGTTTTCAGAGTAGAGGTATTTGATTCCTTTTGTTAGGTTGATTCCTAGATATTTCATTTTTTTGGATATTATTGTGAAGCAAGCTGTTTCTCCAGTTCCTTTTTCAGTGAGTCTGTTTTTCATGTACAGGAAATCGATTGATTTTTGTGTGTTGGCCTTGTATATCCATCTACTCTACTGAATTTGGTTATTAAGTCTAGAAGACTTTTGGTGGATGGGGTCTTCTACATAGAGTATCACATCATGTGCAAATAATGACAATTTGACTTCTTGGTTTCCTATCTTTATTCCTTTTATTTCTTTCTCTTGTCTAATTGCTGTGGCTAATGTTTTCAAAACTATATTGAGCAGGAGTGGTGATAGTGCACATCCTTGTCTTGTTCCTGATTTTAGTATGAAGAATTTCAGTGTTTGACCATTTAGTATGATGTTGGCTGTTGGTTTTTCATAGATGGCTTTTATCAGGTTGAGATAGAGACCATCTATTCCAATTTTCAGAAGGTTTTTTTTTAATCATGAATGGGTGTGGTATTTTGTCAAATGCTTTTTCTGCGTCTATGGAGATAATCATACGGTTTTTGTCCTTGGCTCTATTGATATAGTGGATTACATTGATTGATTTGCATATATTGAACCATCCCTGCATCCCTGGGATGAATCCCAACTGGTCAGGGTGTATGATCTTCTTGATGATCTTCTGCATTCTATTTGCCAGTATCTTATTAAGGATTTTTGCATCTATGTTCATTAGTGAGATTGGCCTATAGTTCTCTTTTTCAGTTGGGTCTTTCTCTGCTTTGGGGATCAAGGTGATACTTGCTTCCAGGAGTGAATTTTGGAGTATTGTTTCTCTTTCAATTTCATTGAAGAGATTAAACAGTAGTGGCAATAGTTCTTCTCTAAATGTCTTGTAGAATTCAGCAGTGAAGCCATCAGGGCCTGGGCTTTTCTTCATTTTTAAATTTTTAATTATGTTTTCAATTTCATTCATTGATATTGGGCTGTTTAGAACCTTTATGTCTTCTTCATTCAACTTTGGTAATTTAAACATATCTAGGAATGTGTCCGTTTCTTCTATGTTTTCCATCTTATGGGGGTAGAGGTTCTCAAAGTAGGTATTGATGATCCTCTAGATTTCTGCTGGGTCCATTGTAATTTCACCCTTTTCATTTCTAATTGCATCTATTTGGGCCTTTTCTTTCTTTTGTTTGATAAGTTTAGCTAAGGGTTTGTCAATTTTGTTTATTCTTTCGAAGAATGAACTCTTTGCTTCACTGATTTTTTGTATCATTCTCTTAGTCTCTATTGCAGTGATTTCTGCTGTGATCTTTATAATTTCCTCCCTTGTATGTGCTTTGGGTTTGTCCTGCTCTTCTTTGTCAAGAAGCTTGAGGTTCAGCATCAAGTTGTTTGTTTTAGTTCTCTCTTTTTCCCTAACATGAGTATTCACTACTATGAATTTCCCACATAAGACTGCCTTCATTGTGCCCCATAGATTCTGATATGTTGTATTGTCATTGTCATTTAATTGTAGAAATGGCTTGATTTCTTCTTTAATTTTCTCTTTGACCTTTGGTTACTCAGAAGTGTGTTGTTCAATTTTTATGTGCTTAGGAAATTCTTGCAGTTTCTTTTGCTAGTGATTTCCAATTTCATCACACTATGGTCTGACAATATACAAGGTATAACTTCAATTAATTTTCATTTACTTAAACATGTTCTATGAGCAATTATTTGGTCTATTTTGGAGAACAAATGTTTTGTAGCCGAAAGAATGTGTGTTCTGTTTTTGTGGGGTGGAACACTCTGTAAATATATGCTAATATCATTTGTTCAAGAGTTTGATTGAGTTCTAGTATTTTGTTGTTTATTTTCTGTCTAATTGATCTATTTATATGTGACATTGGGTATTGAGGTACCCCACTACTATTGTTATTAGTGCTTCTTTGATTTTTCATGTCCATTAGTATTTGTTTAATATAGTTTGGCACACTAGTATTTTGTGCATATGTATTTATGATTGATAACTCTTCCTCTTAGATTTTTCTCTTTACAAGGATGTAGTGTCCTTCTTTGTCTCTCTTTATCAGTGTTGGTTTGAAATCTATTTGATCTGAAAAAAGGATAGCTACTCTTGGTTTTTGTTGTGTTCCTTTCACATGGAGTATTGTTTTCCACCCTTTAACTTTCAATCTATGAGTTTCTTTTTTAATTAAGTGAGTTTCTTGCATACAGCATATTGTCAGATCTTGCTTCTTGACCCATTCTGCCTGTCTGTTTCTTTTGATTGGTAAATTGAGACCATTAACATTGATGGTTATAACTGATATATATTGACTTATCCTTGTCCTGACTTTTTTCTATTGTTGAATTCTCCCAATTTGAATTTAATTTCTTGTTATGCCCAATGGATTCATTCAGCTGGGCTTCCTGGGGTTGTGATACTCAATGTCTTTTTCTAGGATATTGTTTAAAATTTTTTTGGAGTGCTGGTTTGGTATTCATGAAGTTCTTCAGGTGCTCTTTGTCATGAAAGTATCTTATTTCTCCATCAATTTTGAAAGACAGTGTTTCAGGGTACATCAATCTGGGTTGGAGGTTGTTTTCCTTTAGAGTCTGAAAGACGTCACTCTGGGCTCTTCTGGACTTGCAGGTTTGTGATGAGAAGTGTACTGTGATTCTGATGGGCTTTTCTTTGCATGTGATTTGTTTCTTTTCTCTAAGTGCTTGTAGAATTTTGTCCTTTGGTTGGGTTCCTGGAATCTTAACTATTGTATACCTAGATGTAAATGTAGTTTGATTATGGCTAGTTGGAGTCCTGTAGGCCTCACTTATCTGTATGTCAAATTCATTTCCTGTGCTTGGGAAGTTTTCTGCCATTACTTCTGTGAACTGTTTTTTTATGTTGTGTACACTCTCTCCTGTTTCTTCATTAACTGCAATCAGTTTTATGTTATTCTTGTTTGCATCATGTAGAAACTGCTAGATTGAGTTCTCATGGTCCCTTACTATTTTTGAGAAATTTTTCTTTTCCTGGTCACTAATTGCAATCCTGTCTTCTATATCTAAAATTCTGTCCTCATATTGGCTCATTCTGCTAAGTAAACTTTCAATGGAGTTTTTAATCTCCTGAAAATCTGTTTGCATCTGTTTTATGGGTTCCATTTGTTTCCAGTGTTGGAATTCTATCATGTTTCTCAGCTCCTCTATTTTTTTTAATCTGTGTCTGCTCTGGATTTATTAATTATGTTTTGCACTATAGACAGTATCTCTGTTGTTATCTGAAAAATTACTTCTGATTTTATTTTTTCCAGACCCTCTTTTGCTGCCAGGTTGAGTGTCAGATTGTTCCATCTCTTTTGCCTTTGGGGTTGCCTTAGGTGATCTGGAAGTCTGGTTTTGAGACTTCTTTATGTGTCTTCTCATTTCAACAGATGCATCCTGCCCTGCCTTTGTTGAGGTGACTTTTTGCTCAACAGTAGTCTTCAATTCTCAGCAAGCCACCAAGCAGACTTTTCTCTGTTGCTCACCCCTGTGACAATTCCTGGGTTCAGAATGGTGGCCATCTCTATCTGTGCACTGTCCTATTTTCCAGACCTGGTCCTGGCTGGGCCCTGTGCATACTTGGGATGGTACCTGGGTGTGCCTCTGGCTGGGGCCTACTCCCCTATGTAGCTGTTGTCCAGCAGGGCCTTTGGCTTGGTGCTGTGCAACCCAGTCACTGATGTCTGAGTGGTCTTCTGGCTTGGGTCTGCATGATTTACCGATTGCATCAGGGAAGGCCTCCTGCCATTGGTTGTGTGCCTGTGCAGCCTTTGGCTGGGCTTGTAGGTCGCAGCTGCAGGGGTCAAGGTGGTCCTTGGCTAGGACCTGCCCACAATCACACTGCTCTGATCCACGCAGGCTTCTCTCTGAAATCTTGGTGCACTTAGAGATGTAATCTGAGTGGGCCTCTGGCTGTTGCTTTGTACCTATGCAGCTCTTTCCCCTCATTTTTTATTAGTATATATTTACATTCCTTGGTGCATGTACATAACACATCTTAATTCCTCTTTTCATCTTCTTCCTCTCCTCTCCCTCTCTTCGTCTTTTCCCATTTGAGAAAGACCTATCTCCATACTTATTATTAATCTTTTATTTGGCTGTTTATTTATATTTTAGGTTTCTCACATAGGAGAGATCCTATAAGGTATACATCCAACTTACTTTATGTGGCCAGCATAACTGTAATACTTAAACTTGAAAAGACATTACAAGTAAGTGAAAATAACAGACAAATAACTCTCTTGAATACAGGTACAATTCTTTATCAAAATATTAACAAATCATATCTACCAAACCTGCGCACCCTTGCCAGTCCAGACCTACATGCCCTGCTAGAACACTACTGGGAGCTGCTGGTGCAGGCTGTGCACAGGAAGGCATGGGAAAACTGAAGAAATATGTATTTTAAGCAAACAAACAGACAGCTTGAGGCAGTAAAAAAAAAAGAAGCAAAAAGAGAGGATAATATGTCATGACAAATACGGTTTATCCTAAGAATGCCAGGTTCATTTGACACTTGAAAATAAAATATTTATTTATTAAAAGAACAAAGGAGAAAAATAATTTCTATGACTACAGATAGATATTTGATAAAGTTCAATCCCAATTCATTATAAATAAGAATAGAATGGAACTTCCTTAATTTGATGAAGGCTATCTGTGAAGAACTTATAGCTGACATTTTATTTGTTGGTGAAATTTAAATAATTTACATTACTATTGCAAACAGGCAAACACGCCTATTCAAATACTTCACAATTATTATTTAACACTGTCTCAGAGGCTCTATCCATTGTAATCAGGCAAGATAAAATATACAGGGCACAAAGATTGGAAAAATGCAAAGCTGTCTCTATTTGCAGATGATACAATTATTTACATAGAAAATACTAAGGTAGCTATTAAATATCTACTAGAAATAGGATAATTTAACAATGTTGCAGAACACAAAGATAATAGAAAAATTGTATTTTTAAATTAAACTATTTGGAAATCACAGCAAATTTGCATGAATGTGTAAGAAATTAAATCGCAAGATACAATTTACTCTTTACCCACCTTTCCAAATGATAAGGACTTTCAAAACTGTAGAACAATAACAAAACCTGGATATTGATATTGATATTGATAATGATACAAAACAGTTTCATTCTCATTGGGGACCCTTCTCATAGCCCTTGTATTGCCATACTCACTTTTGGCTCTCACCCTATTCTTACTCCCTGGCAACCACTGACTGTGCTCCAAGTCTATAATTCTCTCATTTCAAGAGTGTTACATGAATGGATTCATACAATATAATACTTTTGTGATTGACATATTTCACTCCCAAAATTCCCTGGATATTTATCCAAGTCATTACATGTATCTATACTTTGTTCACTTTATTGCTGCCTATTGCATTTCATGGAGTGCCATAGATTGTTATTCATGAACCTAGTAAAGAATATGTCAGTACTTTCCATTCTTTACCTATTATAAATAAAGCTGCTATACTTATGTTTAGGTTTTTGTGTGAACTGCTTACTTCTTTGGAATAAAGGCCAGGACTCTAATCCCTTGTAGCATGCTAATTGCATGTTTAGTTTCGGAGGAAAATGCCTGCTTGCCAGAGCTGCTACATTTCCTCCACCAATATATGACTGATAAGATTTCTCTGCATTCTCCTAAGAAGTTAGTGTTGTCACCATTTTTATGATATAGGTGTAATGTTATCTCACTGTGCTTTTAATTTGCATTGCTGTAATGGTTAGTGAAATTTAAAATCTTGTCAGATATTCATTTGATATTTCTGTATACTTTTTGATGAAATATCTGTTTATATCTTTTTTACATTTTGTAATTTGATTTATTTCACTTCCTTTAAAAAATTTTGATAGTAATTATTTGCAAACAGTTTTATTCTATCTGTAATTTGTTTTCTATCCCCTTAATAGTGACTTTTTTTCTTTTGGTACCGGGGATTGAACTCGGGACCTTGTGCTTGCGAGGCAGGCACTAATAGTGACAATTTTGCTGAGCAAAATTTTAAAGTTTTGATGATGTACAAATTATCAGTGTTTCTTTTGGGGACCATGCTTTTGATGTCACGTCTCAAAATGATTGCCTAACCTGAGGCCTTGAGGATTTTTCCCTGAGATTTTTTTCCTAAAAGTTTCATTAGTTTTAAATTTAATGTTTACATTCATAATCCATTTTGAGTTAATTATTGTATAAAATCTGAGATTCAAGTTAAGGTTCATTTTCATAGCTGTGGTTGTCTAGTCACAAACACCATTTGTTGAATAAGCTATCCTTCTTCCATTGAATTATCTTTGAGCCTTTCTTAAAAATCAGTTGGCATATGTGTGTGGCATATTTCTGGATTCCAAATTTGTTGTATCAGTGTCACAAGATACAATATTTCTGTATAAAATAAGCTGCATTTTTGTCTAATGCCAAAATAATCCTTTGGAAAATGAAATTGGAAATTAATTCTATTTAAAATAACCTCAAAAATAATAAAATATTTGGAAATAGGTTTACCAAAACTAGTCAAGGCCTCTACATTAAAATTGTAAAATTCTTCAGAAAAAAAAGAAATGTTAAGTAGAGTAAATACATCATGTTTATTGTTTAGGAGACTGTTAAGAGTTTCTTCCAAATTTATCTGTAGGTTCAACAATCAAAATATCAGCTGTTTTTTTATAGAAATTGACAAATTTACTATAAATTACTGTGAAAAACTAAAATCAATGTGGAAAAAGAACATAACTGAAAATTGTACATCACTTAATGTAAGGCATTAATATTAAGTTTGAGACAGTGTGCTACTCATCTAAGTAATGGAAGACTATCATTGGAATAGAAAAATCTAGAAACAAACCCTAATGTATATAGTTATGTGATATTTTACAAAGGTGCTAAAGCAATCCTGTAGGGAAAGGTAACATTTTTAATTTGTTTACCTTGATTTATTTTTAACAGATGGTTCTGGAATAGCTATATATTCAGGTGGAAAAATATCAATCTCAAAACTTTTATGATAGTATATATAAAAATGTCCAAGTAAAAAGAATAAATCTCAAATGTTTTGTAATAGTATACACAAAAATTAATTCTAGATTAATTAGGTTTACACAATAAGGAATAATTAGTAAAATTTTTAAATTCCTGCTTATCACAGGACAGTATTAGAAATAGAAATGTCATGTACTAGGAGAAAATATTTGTGAAATAAGTATCTAACAAAAACTACTATTCAGGATATAACAAAAACTCTTATATCTCTGTAATGAAAAGATAAAAATTTAAAATGTATAAAAGTTGCACATCCAATTTTAGAAACAATTTGGAATCTAATTAGTTCAACACATGTGAATAAAAAGCTTATATGCACACAAAAACTGTAACTAAGGATTAATGTGGTCTTATTCATTATTTCCTCATACTATAAACACCCTAGATATCATTCAAAAAAGTAATAGATGAACAAACTGAAGTGCCATGGAATATCTCTAGGCAGTCAAAAGAAATAAATGATTCACTTATGCAACCACATGGAGGTGTCATAAATTAATTTTGCTAAGTGAAAGTAGCAAAACTACAAATGTTACATATTGTATGAATATATTTGTATGATATTCTAGAAAAAGAAAAACTATAGAGACAAAAAACTGATCTGCAGTTTTCAGGAGTTGGAAGAAGGGCAGGAATTGATTACAAAGGGACCATATAAGGGAATTCTCAGGGTGATGGAAATGTTCTGTATGGTAGTGTAGCTGTGAATACGTGGCCATGCACTTGTCAAAACCCGTAGTACTGTACATCATGAACAGTTTCTAACTGTAGGCAGATTAAAAAAAAATTTAGGATGTCTAGGGAATCCCAGATAGAAGAAAGGCTATGGCAAATGTATTATAGATATGATATAACTATATTGCAGTAGAGTGATAGGAAACCAGCTGACTTAATAACTACAGAAAATTGGTTTGTCTTGATACAATTTTAAAGACAAAAGCAAAAAGAACTGTATACAAATACTGTTCTCTAGATAACTATGTTTCTTTTAAGGGTACAGTTTAACAATTCTATGACTTCATTACATATACACTTAGGTTGACAAAAAAAAGTATATTATAAATAGTGAGAGCCAGTTTTCTCTGCCAGAGAAAAAATTAACAAATAAGCAATGAGGATATATCAGTTTTCTATCACTGCCACAACAAATTACCACAAACTTTGTGGCCTAAAAATAATTCAACTTTAGTATCTTGCAGTTTTGTAGGTAGAATTCTAACATGGGGCTCAATGGGGTAAAATTAAGGTTTTAGCATGCTGTATTCCTTTCTGGCTGAGGTAGGAATAATCTGTTTCCTTGTTTTCTTCCTGTTTCTGAAGGCTACTCATATACTTTGGCTCCTGGGGCCCTTCATCAAAAAAACAGCAATATTTTATCTCTTTGTGTCTTTCTTGCATAGTCACACCTCCATTCTACTCTCTCTTTCATCTCCCTCATAGACCTATAAGGACATTCATGTTACAGTGGGCCCACACAGATAAACCAGGATATTCTCCAAGTTTTATGATAAGCTGATTGAAAATTTTAATTCCATCTACAAACTTAATTCCCTTTTGCTATGTAAGGTAATACATTAACTGCTTTCAGGGATTAGGATGTGAACATCTTTTGGGGTGGGGCATCATTCTGCCTACCACAGGAGGAATAATGAAATAAGCCCTATAGTGCTGGATTGGAATCAGAAGCATCAATGTAAACTGGTGTTTACTTTAACATTTACACAGGTTGATACAGAATAAAATATAGGTATGTCTGTATATACATAGATTTTCTGGCTCTCTCCACCAATAGGACCTAAAATCAGTAATGCTTCAGTACCAAAAAGCACATCTAGGTCTAGATCTTTGTTCCTAAATATTATTCTTTGATTGAAACAGGTAGGAAACCAAAGAATGGTTGATTCTAAGTTTAGGGCAGGAAATATATAAAACAAATTTAAATTATCTTGTGGTGACAGAAAATGTGTTTACAAAAACAGCCATGAGAATGCAGTAATGTCCAAAGAATACAGGACCTGACCTGAAAGAATCCCTAATGGTTGGACAAATTGGAGCAACAAACTAAATATAGATAGTATTGCAACTTTAGCCAAAGCACAAATAAGTCCATACTAATATAAATAAATAATTGAATAAATAAATGGAGAAAAGAGAATGACTCTTTTCTACAGAAGAATTCTAATTACTAAGCATTAAAGAAATGAGGGAACAAGATAATCACCACTGAAATAGCAAAGTAATTTTTGCAGGCAAGATCCACTGATACATGATAAAATTATTGAATGAAACCTTATAAAGAAATTGCATATTTTCCTCTCCTCCAAATATCATGAATTGTGGTATTTTAAGATGAGTTCACAAATTCCTTGGTACTCCTCCCTCTGGTAAGTAAAGTTTAATTCTTCTTGATTTAAGTGTGAGACAGGCTTAGTGATTTGTTTCTACTGGAAAGAGTATGAACTGTTACCAAGTGCATATTGAGAAAACATCAGACAAAGCCAAATTGAGGGACATTCTACAATATATATATTATATATTCCACAATACTGCTGAAAAACATCAAGATGATGAAAGACAGGGAAGTCTGAAGAATTGTTGCAGGTTGAAGGAGACTGAGGTACAATGACAAGTAAATACAACGTGGCATCTTGGGACTTATACTGGTACAAAAGACATCAGTGAAAAACGTGAGGGAGTTCTAACCATTTAGAGTTTGGTCAATAGTAATCTGCCAAAGTTAATTTTTTGATAAATGTATGCATCATGGTTATATAACAATGCTAATATTGGGAGAAGTTGGATGAAATTACACAGAAATACTCTGTATCATTCTTGCAACTCTTCCAGAAATCTAAACTTATTTCAAAATATTATAAAGAATCACAAGATTGGGACAAATATTTCCCAACAGCAAATATATAACTGCCAATACATATGAAAGAAAGTACTCAATATCATTTGTCATCAGAGGAAAGCAAATTAAAACCAAAAGGAGCGTGGGGGATTTAGCTCAGTGGTTCCCACTCCTGCCTCGCAAACAGAAGTACCCGAATTTGATCCCTAGTACCAAAAACAAAACAAAACAAAACAAAACAACCACAAGGAGACTTCAATATACACTCACCTGAACAGGTAAAATTTAGAAAATTGTCAATGCAAAATGTGGGCAAGGAAATGAATTAACTAAAAATTTCCTACTTTGGATGGAAGTGTACAATGGTACAACTTTTTAAATGTTTCAGCAATTTCTTCTAAAATGGAATTATCCTATAACCAAGCAAATGCACTTCTATATAGTCAATATAAATAAAAATTTGTGCATGAACATTCACAGAGATTTAATCATAGTAGCAAAAACTTAAAACAGCCTAGAGATCTGTCAGTATGAGAATGGATAAGCAAACTTTGATGTATTCATAAAAGGGAATACTATTCACAATAATATGTATGCAACTACTCAGGAACATGGAACAATATGGATGAATCTGAACAAATTATTTTGTGTGAAAGAAGCATTGTATAAAAATACTTAATCTCTTATTAAGTTTCAGAATGGATAATATTGATCTACTGTGTTTCCCCACATTATAAGTTGGTACAATAATGTATTTCATTATGTTGTCTGATGTAGCCATGCCCTTGTATTTATATATTGAAATACATATCATTTATTCAAATTACTTTCATTCCTCATTTATATTTGTTCGGTCACTATATTGATTTTTAAAAATTATGTATGCAGGTATGTTATACTCTTTATGAAAGTCATTTCAGGATAGGGAAAGAGATGTCACAAGATATTTGTTATTAAGAGGGAGTATTAGGTCTCATAGGAATGAGAGCTACTGATCTAGAGCTAAGAATGAATGGTGAATATGGATGATAATGATAAGTCTTGAGGTTGTTAAAATCATGGCTCATTATTTCCATAGTGGGAGAAGCAAATCTCCAATGCGAATGAACCACAGGAACAGAAAACTTCTGCCCGAGAAGAAGCATGACCGGTGGGTGACAAGCCCTTTTCATCATCATGTCAATTTATTGCCATGACAATCCAATAAGATTGATTTTATTATTGTCCCCATTTTTGAGATGACCTAACAAGTTCTGTCAGTTAGTGAGTGGTAGAGCCTAGAAGGTCTATCTCATACCAAATACCATAAATAAATACCATATTTGGTCTATCTCATACCTAATACCGTATTAGGTCTATCTCATACCAAAGCCAAGTACTTTCTCTTATCCTGCTCAGCCTCTGCAAGAGAATGCTGGAAAAGAAAGTGCCAGACTTCCCCATCCCTCTACAGGGGAGTCTGCCCTTGAGGATTAATGAAGAGTATCTTTCAGCATTTACAGAGTGCTTCAAGCTGGGCTAAGGAATCAGAAAAAAATAAAGTAAGAGTCCCTTACCTTCAGGGCAATCTAGTTTATTAGATTAGATTTCTAATCCAATTGGACATGGAAGATTTATATAATCAGTACAAGGTTAACTTAGAGGAAGAAGAGACAATGGTGGTAGCTGAAAGAATAGCAAGGATAATTTGTGTGTGTGCCTATGTTTCCAATGTATCCCATCTATGTCTGAAGGAAGCCTCAGCAAGGATTTACTGATTGCCTTTTATGTGCACAGCAAAAATCCCAAGAAGAAACTGAAGACATAGTGATATACTGGGAGAGGGAAACAGTCTTTGGGGAGGCCTGAGGGGAAGGGTGCAGATCACAGATGAAGGGCATACCTATTTATCAGAGGTCAGAGGCCCACAGAAAAGGAGACTGCAACATGAAAAAAGTGGAATCCAGACTAGAGAGGCACCAACCAAACTGTGCAAAGGCCAGCAGGAAGTCATTCTTACCCACTGAGCAAGAGTCAAGAGAGGAGGGAGTAAGCTGAGAGGCCAAGGAGATTAGAAAAGGTTTGGAACATGCTGTGGGCATGAATACAGCCAAAGAATCAGCAATAAATGCATAAAAGACTGTAGAGCTGCCTGCAGGCTCTGGTGAAGTTAAGCTTCCAGGATTTATGCATTTGTTGATTATTCACTTTGTGCACTACCCATAGTAAATATTCAACCCCAGGCAGCCACCTCTACACCTTTCCTACTCTTGGCCCCTCAGCCAATGTTCTGTCTCATTTATCCCTAAGTTGTGAGCACTCTGAGCTACAAATTATAATGACAGAGCACACACACATACGGTTTGCTGTTATAATCAAAATTTACAACAAAATTAATCTGACACATATTTAATGATATGCATAATTGTTATTGTGCTGGGTGGCAATTAGGCATAAATTGTAAACAGTGCATATAAATGCCTGTAATTAGAATTACTTCCAAAGAGTTAAACCAAATTCTTACTGTCTTTCCTGAGTTTGTCAGCCTTTCTGTATTCCTCATCTGTATCCATGTCAGCAGGTGCAGTTACTGGGTTGGTGTCAATCATCTCCTTCAACAAGCACTTGTTATTGTTACAGGACAAAATCTAGGGTCTCTGGCTGACAGTTATCTCTGGCTGCCACTCAAAAGGCCCTCTCTTCTGAAGTGCCCATTAAGAGCCAGCTGTCTCATGCTGTCCTCAGCCAACTTCAGAGAAGGCTCCCTGTGCCCTCCAGAGGAATCTCAGGTGGGGCCAAAGGGTAAGCTCCTGGCTATTTGTGGCAACATAGGGATGAAAGGGGCTCTGAGTCTCAGTATTTGGAACTCTGTGGGCAGGTGGACCTCAGAGTGAGAGAAAATGGCTGAATTCATTATGCACACACCCTCCTCCTGCCCCTGACCCCATGAAATGATTAATGTGATCATCTTGACCTTAAGGTCATCTTGTTCTTAAGGAAATAGATTCCCACTATAAAGGAAATCCTGCTCTAGCCTGATCCTCAAAAATCCCTCTCCTATTCAATGAACCTATTGCCTGAAATGCCTTTAAAATTCAGACATGGGTTGCTTTTGTTTTTCATTAAAAATAAATGGTTTAATATCCCAAGGAAGCTGGCATACCCATGGGAATCCATATCAGTAGACTGAACTGGAGAATCAGATAGATAGGCCTGGCAGTGAAATTTTGGTATTTACCCTCTCTGAACCTCAATTTCCTCATTGGTCAAATGGTGATAGTAATAGTGTGTACCTCATATGGCTTTTCTGAGTATTTCATGGGATCACATACATAAAATAGTGGCATACTTCCTGGAACATGGTAAAATTTCTTTTACTGTTAGATCCATTTGTTCTTGTTGTGGCTGTGGTTACTTTTAGCTGTAGTCCGGGCTTCCTCATCCCTGCAACAGTCCCTCTTTGTGTTTACTCCTGTAGGAAATAAGACTGCAGGAAATGAATGTATAAAATGGTAGTGGTGAAGTCTAGATGCTGAAGCCACAGATGACCTTAAATCAAATGGAACAGCACAGATGGCTCAGACCTTCTTCTCTATTCCATATTTGTTAGAGGGAGGTTGTTGCTAACCTGGAACACAGCAAAACTTGACAATTAAAGGAAACAAAAATCAGGCCAAATGAAAATGATTATTACAAACATTCACTTCATCACGAAAAAAAAATGTATTCAATGAACACTCAGTGTACTGTCCTGGAGAGATAAGGGGTAGAGGCAAGATATTTTAAAGGGCAAGAAAGGACATGTGAGTTAACATGTGCAATAAGTATGATGGTAATGCTCCATATGGTGGTGACAGCTAGGATGCAGCAAGTATGCACTGAAAACATAAATATAATAAATCATACAACAAATTAAAAACACAGTGTCAGAAGAATTTTCCCCTACAGCTGAAGTTTATGTGGACTAAATAATAAATTGAATTACACTCATGGATTCTATGGGTCAGGAATCTACAAAGGTTATAGTGGGAATGACATCTCAATCCCACAATGTCTGGCACCTCAGCTTGGAAAATTTTATGACTGCAGTGGCATGGCAGCAAAGAAGTGGGTGTTGTCTGGAGACATATGCACTCACATGTGCATTGTGGTTGCTGTCAACCTTTAGTGCCCTGGTCATGCTCTATTTGTCAAAGCCATTTCCGCATTTCCATATTCAAGGGAGAGGGAACATATATCTCAATTTTCAACGGGAAGAATATCAAATAATTTGAAAATACAGCACAGATCCTATAAATCATGAATGAGCATCACTTTTGTCTCTCCAGAGACTGTTAAACTGGAAAACTTCTACATGGGTTCTTCATGTGACTTCTTCACAGTGTGGGAACTTCAGGATAATCAGATATATTACATGACATTTCAGTGATACAAAAGCAAGTTTATAGCAAACAAGACAAAAGGTACATCACTTTCTATGACCCAGCTGTCATAAAGACACTATCACTTCCTCCATCTGAATGTTAATATTATGCTCAGAATATGTTGTTGGTGTCATGTTGTATTGATCCATATACTACCAAGCCCTTTGAAATTCACAGAGGAGGACATTGATTCGACTTATTGATAGGAAGAATATTAACAGATGAGTGGATATATTTTAAATTCTTCTTTGTCACCCATTTATCAAGGCACAACTGCTGAATAGCTAGCTACACATTGACTAACTAGGGGGTGAGAATTCCAAAGGCATTTGTTCAATCACTTTTTTCATCAAATACATATTTAGCGCAAACTATGGGACAGGCATAGAAGTTTTGAGAGATAGGCATTGAAAATATAAATATAAAAACAATTACACTGTGGAAGTCAGTATGGAGATACCTCAAAGAACTAGGACTAGAGGTCCCATTTGACCCAGCTATTCCCCTGCTGGGTATCTTCCCAAAAGAATTAAAAGAATCATACCACAGTGATATATGTGTACTCATGTTCATAGCGGCACAGTTTGTAATAGCTAAAGCTTGGAAGCAGCCCAAGTGCCCATCACCTGGAAACTGGATAAAGAAAATGTGGGTTTTTTTTTTATAAATTGGAGTACTACTCAGCCATAAAGAATGAAAAACTGGAGTCATTTATAGCTAAATGGATGCATATCAAGGCTATACTCTTAAGTGAAATAAATAGGACACACATGTGTAAATACCGAATAGTTTCACTAGTGTGAGAAACTGATAGTGTAAACAAGGTTTAAAATGATTAAAATGAATAACTGATATTTTGAAATAGGAAAAAAGGTCCAAAGACGAAGGAGTGAAGAAAGGGGAAGGGGAAAGGAAAAAAGGGAAAGGAAAAACTATGAGAAAAGAAAAAAAAATGGAAATGAAATCTATGTAAATAGGGAAGGGCAGAGGGGGTGAAGGGAGCACAGGTAATGGGGAAAAAAAATAAGAACCAAGATATATCATGTACAGGTACAAACACCCAATGATAAATGTAAATGAATTATATACCTAAAAGAACTAAAAGAAAAAAAACCAATTACATAATTACCACTTTGCAAGGTGGTAATAAGATAAGAATAATGAGCTACTGAACAGGAACCTAACTAGGTGGGATGGGTGATGGTGTAGGCAGGGAAGCTAATTTAGATGAGGTGGTTGGAAATGTCTATCTGATGTCAAATTTAAGGTGAAAGCAGAAGGATAAGAAAGAACCAACTGTATCAAGATTTGGGATAGAGTATTCTTAGCAGAGGGAATATCATCTGCAAACATTCTAAGGCACAAAAGAATTTACAAATTGAAGAAACTTCAATTAAATTAAAGATGACAATTGAAGATGGCAGAGTGGTGAGGGGCAGCAGTTTAGTCTCCCTGAGCCTCAGAATCCAGGTACTAGAAAAAACCAACTTGGGGAATTAAAAAAAGAAGTAAATTGATCTCTAGGAAGCAAGAAGGAACTGACAGGGCTGGGATTTAGCTCAGTGGCCCTGCTCCTGCCTCGCAAGCACAAGGTCCTGCGTTCGATCCCCAGTACAAAAAAATAAATAAAAAAAGAAGGAACTCGCAAGAAAATTAAAAGCTATAGAGAAGTTGAAGAAATGGACTACAGTGCAGAGAAGGGAATGAAACATGCTGGACTCTCTCCCCTGGCTCTAGTGTCATGAGGAAAGGAGCCTGACTCTGAAAAAGAAAGATAAGTTCTGAGGGCCCCAGAGGGTTCCAGGGGGCTCCAAGGTGAAACAGCAATGGTGGACTGGGCCAGCAGGCTGTTGTGATTTGCAGGGACAGTATGGGGTATGGCAAGCAACAGCTTACAAGGGATCCCAGCCCAGGTGGCCACCATATTGCTGGAGAGGTTGGATGTCATTCTCTGAAAGGATTGAATGTTTAAATCTGGGACTCAGAATAGCTGTGGGACAGCTTAGCCTCAGGATTCTCAGCATTACCTTCTCACAGTAACTGAGTGAGAGCCACAGGAGACAATGCAGATAGAGAGCAAGCTGGAAAGTGATCTTAAGAGGGGTTTTAGTTCAGGACAGGAAAGACACAGGCCCTGCCTCCCACAAAAAATGTTGGCATTGAGTACTTGAACCCTCATCCTACTGCCTGCATCTGGTATGGATCTGGGGACAGACTACCTTCCTTATTTACCAGTAAGTGGGGACATGTCTCAGCTTTGACACTTCCATACCCTGGGTAAACAGAAGGGCCTCAGAAATGGGGAGAAGTATGCCTCAATAAACCACAGGCTTTAAAGCTAAGTGGAGAAAACTGAATTGCTAGACCCCAAAATTGCAGATCCCAGAAGGAAGTCATTCATTCAAAACAACAAATATTTTTGGACTCTTTCTAAAAAATTCTTTTTCTTTTTCTTACTTTTTCCCTTCAATTTCATTTCTTTTTCCTGTTAACTTTTTTCTTTTGAATTTTTTTCTTATTTTTATTCTGCATATTCTTTTTCTTCTCCCCTTTTTAGTTTATCTTTTATTTTTCTTTTGCTTTTATTTGTTATCTTTAACCAATTCTATAAATATCCTTCTACTCCCAAACAGGATCCTTTATTTCACTTCTAAATCCTTTCTGATCTAATATAGTTTATGTTTTCAAATTTTGCTTCTTACATTCCCCTAATCCCATCCCTCTATATCTTTAATAGTATGATCAAAAGGCTTTATTAATCTTTAGATAGTTAATTCTGTACAATTGCTGTTAAATTATTTTCAACCACTAGTGGAGATATAGCTGTCGCATTTAGTACATGTTAGTTGTAAATCAATACCTGGGTTGTCTTAATGTTTATACCATAATTGTGGATTTCTTCTCTAGGATTAGGGGTGGTACATAATTGATTCTTCTGATACATTAATATACAATTTCTATTGGATGATACTACTGTAGCTGATTTGCTTGATACTATTGGATGATACTACTGTAGCTGATTTGCTTGATACTATCAGAGTTCCATAATTTTTGCTATTAAGAGATTTTTTTCCGTAAGCCAACACCCTATTATCTTTGTGACATTAACAATACTGGTACATTCCCAGAGAAGTCGATATCAGGCCAATTACACTGTATCCCCTCCCCCAAAATTAATCAAAGTGGTGAGATCTTGAGGGCAGAGATAAAGGACTATAGTTAGCTAAACCCAAAAGACACTGCTGAAAAGTGACTGACTAAAGAGTTTTTTATACCAGCAACAAAGTCTTTACACTATAAGCATCCATAAATCTCAGCACAAAACAAAACAAACAAAAACAATAAAAACAAGAGAAGACAAGGTAGTAAAATACCTTCCCAAACTCCCAACTCCCCCAAATCTGATGCAGGAGGAATCAAGCAGGGAATAGCAAAAGCCACATACTTGAATTATTTGAAAGAATAACAGGGGAGACTAAAAAGTGGATCAAAGTTGTTTAATGGGATCACAGAAGATATAACTAAACAAATTCTGGAAGTAATAAAAAAATTATCAGGGAGCTAATAGAAGACACTAATAAGCTAATAGAAGATACTAATAGCTAGTCAAGCTAAGCAAAATGATATAAAGTATGAATGACTGTTTAGTAAAGAATTAGAATCCATGAGAAAGTTTCTAAGAGAAATCCAGGAGATTAAAAATAACATTGAATTGGGCTGGGGATTTAGCTCAGTGGTTCTGGTGCCTGCCTCACAAGCACAAGTTCCCGAGTTCGATCCCCAGTACCAAAACAAACAAACAAACAAACAAACAAAAAACATTGAAAGTATAGGCAGCATAAAAAATCAAGGGCCGGACAGAACTTCAGAATTAAAAGGCAAGGATACTTTCAAAACCAACTACTCAAAGATACCTCAAAAACAAGAGAACATAAAAAATGGATCCAACAGCTGCTAGATGATGCAAAGAGAACTAATCTAAGACTAAAGGAAATAAGTGAAAAATCAGAACACAGAAAAAAATGGCATAAAAAGCTTATTTACAGAAATAATATCAGAAAATATCCCAGACAGAGAGAAAGAAAGAAAAATACAGAAAAGTGAGGCACATAGAAACTCAAATAGACAATATCAAAAGACAAGCGCTCTACTTCACTTTATAGTCAAAATACCAGAAGTCCAGCACAGAGAAAAAACCTTAAAAGATGTTACAGAAAAGCAATGAATAAGATAAATTACACCAGACTTCTCAAAACAAACCTTAACGGCCGGGGGGGGCATTCAGGGAAGTGTTTCAAGCCCTAAAACATAATGACTTCTAACCAAGACTAATATATTCTACAAATTTTTTCTTCAAAATTGACAGAAAAATAAGGTATTTCCATGACAAGGAGCACCAGAAGAAATTAATAACCACCAAACTAATGTCACAAAAAATTATCAGGGATATCCTGGAAAGACACAATGAAGCCAACAATGCCAATAAGTCAAAGAGAATGAATATACCCAGCAGATTGAGAAGTTAATTTTAAGTGAAAAATAAGGAAATCAACAAAAAGAAAATAATACAATGACAGGAATAAGTTAATACATTTCAGTAATAACTCTCAATAATAATGATCTCAATTCCCCAATCAAAAGACATGGATTGGTATAGTGCATCAAGTAACAAAACCCAATGATATGTAGTATACAGGAAACACATTGAATTCAAAAAGAAACTCACACAAACAAAGAAACTCACAGACTAAAAATCAAAGAATAGAAAACAATATTCCATGCAACAGGAACCAGGAAATAAGCACTTGTAGCTATTCTAATTTCAGATAAGGTGGATTTGAAGCCAAAACTGAGCAAAAGAGACAAGCAAAGTCACTACATATTGGTCAAGAGAACAATTTAACAAGAAGTGAAAACAATAATAAACATTTATGCACCAAATATTGGCACACCCAAATTCATAAAACAAACACTACTGGGACAAATATATCAGATAAACTTCAACAAAGCTAATGGGGCACCTCAACATCCAACTATTACAAATAGACAAACTAGACAAAAAAAATCAACAAAGAAATTTCCGAGTTGAATCAAACTTTAGAAATCCTAAATAATCCAGTATCAGAAAACAAAATTGAAGGTGTATTATAAAAAACAGTACCATCTAAGGAAAGTCCAGGTCTTAGTGGACTCATTGCAGAATTCTACAAGAAATTTAGAGAAAATTTAATGCCAATGCCCATAAAACCATAATGAAATTGAAAGGGAAGTAGTACTCCTGAAGCCATTCCTGGAAGATGGCATTACCCTGATTTCAAAACCAGGAAAGGACCCAACCAAAAAAGGGAACTATAAGCCAATTTCTTTAATGAACATAGACACAAAAATCTTCAATAAGATACTGGCAAATAGAATGCAATAAATCATCAAAAAGATCATACATGAGGGGAATGGAATTAACATGAGAAAATGAAAAAATGGAAACAAAGACTTTGTAAATAGGGAAGGGTTGAAGGGAGGTCAGGATATGGGGAAAAAAAGTATCAAGATATATTATGTAAAGGTACAAATCTCCAATGATGAATGTCATTATATTGTATACCTGAAATGTACCAATAAAATTTTTTAAAAAGATCATACATTATGATCAAATAGGATTCATTACAGGGATGCAAGGATGGCATACCATATGAAAATCAATAAATGTAACACACTACATAAACAAAAGCAAGTGCAAAAATCACATGATTATCTCAGTAGACACAGAAAAGGCCTTTGACAAGATTTAATATGCATTCATGACAAAAAGTCATGAAGAAAATAGGAATAGAAGGGCCTTATCTCAATCTGATAAAAGCCATTTATGACAAACCAGTGGTCAACATCATATTAAATGGGGAGAAGCTGAAAGCTTTCACTCTAAAATCAGTAACAAGGCAAAGATGTCCACTAACACCACTTCTGTCCAATATAGTGCTCAGAGCATTAGCCAGAGCAATAAGGCAAGAGAAAGAAATTCAAAGAATATATATAGGAAAGAAGAATTTAAATTTTCACTATTTGCTGATGCCATGATCCTCTACATAGAAGACCCAAAAAATTCCACCAAAAGACACCTAAAATTAACAACAAAATTTAGTAGCATAGCAGGATACAAAATGAACACACAAAAGTCCGTAGCATTCTTGTTCACTCATAAAAAATTCAAGACGACATTAGGGATATAATACTGTTCATAACAGCATCAAGAAAAATTAAATACTTAAGTATTACCCCAACCAAGGAAGTGAAAGACTACTAAACATTACATCACTCTGAAAAAGGACATTGAACAGGATATCAGAAAATAGAAAGATATCCCTTGTCCTGGATAGGCAGAACCAATATAGTCAAAATCCCACTTCTTCCAAAACTGATACACAGATTAATGCAACCTCAATCAAAACATTAATAGTGTTCCCCAGAGAAACAGAAAAATCAATCAAAATTCATGTGAAACTAGAAGAGGTCTAAAATAGTGAAAGCAATCCTGGGCAACAAGAGCAAAGCAGGAGGCATCACCATTCCAAACTTAAAGTTATATTACAAAGCTACAGTGACAAAACAGCATGGCATTGGCAAAAAACAGACATGTGGTTCAATGGAACAGAATAGAGCATGCAGAAATAACTCCAGGCACAGTCAGCTACCCAATCTTTGACAAAGAGGCTGAAAACTTTCATTTGAGTAAAGATAGCCTTTTAAACAAGTGATGCTGGGAAAATGGGCTATCCATATGCAAAAGATGGAAACTAGACTCGTATTTCTCACCATGTACTACACTGAAGTCAAAATGATCAAATATCTAAATATTTAGATCAAATATCTAAATATTAAAACAGAAATAATTTACTGGAAGATAAAATATGTAAAACTCTTGAAGACATAGGCATAGGCAAGGACTTTCTGAACTGAACCCCAATTGCACAAGAAATAACACTGAGCATAACCAAATGGGATCACATCAAATTCAAAACCTACTGAACAGCAAAGGAACAACTAACAGAGTGAAGAGACAATCTGTAGAAAAAAATTTCCCAATCTGGGAAAAATTTCCCAGATATACTTTGAACAGAGGGCTGATATCTAGTATATATAAAGATCTCAAAATTAGATTCTGCAAAAAAAAGACCAAATCAAAAAATGAGTAACTGAAATGATTTAACAGTTTTCAAAAGAAGAAGTGCAAATGGCCAATAAATATATGAAAAATTTTTGAACATCACTGGCCACTAGAGAAGTGCAAATTAATACGACACTGAGATTCCACCTCACCCCAGAAAGAATAGCTATAATCAAGAAACCAAATAATAACAAATTCTGACGAGACTGCACAGAAAAAGGAACATTTCTTCACTGTGTGAGTATAAAGTAGTACAACCAGTATGGAAATAAGTATGGAGATTCTAAAAAACCTAGAAATATAAATTCCATTTGATCTAGTTTTTCCCCTTCTGGGTATCTTTCCCAAAGAGTTAAAGACATATTGCAATGACACCTGCATACTCATGTTTATAGCAGCACAATTTACAATAGCTAAATCTTGGAAGAGGTCAATATGTCCATGAACAAATAAGTTGATAAAAGAAACTGAAAGTGTAAATCAGGATCAAAATGTATAATAGATAATGTGAAATAGGAAGAAAAGGTAGAAAGGGGAAGTGGGGGGTAGGGGAAAGGAAAGAAGGGAATGGAATTTACATGAGAAAAGGAAAAAATGGAAACAAAGTCTTTATAAATAGGGGTGGAGGGGTTGAAGGGAGGTAAGGGGAATGGGGAAAAACTAAGAATCAAGATATATTATGTAAAGGTCCAAATCTCCAATGATGAATGTCATTATATTGTATACCTAAAATGTACCAATAAAATTAATAAAAAAAGAAAGAAAATATATTTATATACAATGAAGTACTACTCTGCCTTAAAGAAGGATAGACTTCATGCCTCTGTACTTATCTTTTCTCATTTGATTGATTTTTGGGGTTTTTTTGTGAGTTTCCCAGAATAGTCATAAACAGCTAGCTACCCATTTTTTTTTACATTGTCATATTGCCATAGAAACTAAGCATAAAATCTGTTATATCAGGCAGTCCATCTCCTGCCAAAATTGGCCATTCCCTGACCAGCAGGACATTTTCCTCCTGGAAGACCAAGCATTTACCACATAATTTAACAAAGTAAGTCCAGAACACCAAAATGAAGATCTATTTTACGTGGCTACTCATGGTTTTAAGTACTTTATCAATCAGAGTCCATATGAGGAACAGAATTCTGCCCAAGTAGTTTAAATGAAGATATTTTACTGCAGGACTACATTTTGGATACTTTTTGTTAACTTATTTTTATTGGTATATGGTTGTAATACATAATAATTACATTTGTTTTGAGGAATTGGTAACTATAAATACATCATATCTTGATCATTTTTTATCTTCCTTCCCATCTCTCCTCTCACCTTTCCCTAATCCCCTTCCCCATTGCCTTCCTATTACCTAACATCTCTCCTTTATTTGTAATTTATTTTGAATTTGGGTTTCGCAAATAAGGACTACTTTGGAATAGGTGTGTGGGATGACATGATACTGAATCATTCATACACTAACTACAAGGAACAAAGTTTCAAAGAGTGACCTTGTACCCCAAGGGGACACAAAGAGAGCTAGAATTATGGAGAAGAGGCCATCCACTGGAAGATCTGGTTGTGAACATTTGCAGTTAGTGCTAAATACACCTGAAAAGCATGGACCTGTCAGGGAAGACATTCTTGACCTGTCTTGGCTGAGTAGAAGTGGAAGTGAACCAATACTGGAAAGGAGAGATATCCTTGGGAGTCAACTTCCTGCCACAGGAAGAAAAAGGGATCTGTGGACAATGAGGAGCCAGGGAGTTCTGCAAGTGGAAAATGGTCTAGAAGTTCAACTCTACCACCAGGCATCCAATTACCTGGGCCTCTGCTGAGGGTGCTGGTAATTACAGCAGCCATGTTGAAGTGGCAGCCATGTTGGAGTGACAGCCATATTACTTCTCAAGTGAAAAGCAAGCAGAAGGAGAATCAGCAGAGCTCCCACAGTCACTTTAAGGACAGCTGCCAATGACTTGTGGACCTCCCAAGAGGCTCTATCTCTTAAAGAGCCACAGCACCTCTCTATACTGATACCCTGGGACGCAAGTCATTACGACATGGGCCACTGGGAGACATTCAATATTCATTTGATAGCAGAAAGTGAGGGTCAAAGTGCCTGAGTTGCTTAAGATCACATATCTGACCAAGAAATAGAGGGAGGCAGGAAAGAGGGGAGAGGAAGGGAACTTTAAAGGAAGATGTTACAAACATATACCAACTTCACACAAGAGATGTCATTGTTGTGTACTACAAACATAGACTAATAAAAATAAAATGAAGAAAAATCAACTTAAAAAGAAGGATAAACTGGAGCCATTCCTAGGGAAATGGATGCTCCTTGAGACCACAATGTTGAATAAAATAAAACAAACACACAAGCTTCAATATCACATGGCTTCTCTTACATGAGAAACCCAAAATATGAAAGAAAGGCAAATATAATGGATAGACAATTGGAAATAAGCAACCAAGGAATGGAGGAAGTGTGAGGGAGGGAAGGAAAATGAAAATTTTTAAAAAGAGATAATCATGATATGGTATACATATATGTACCAAGTACAAAAAGAAATGTGATCATAATATACTATCAACATGTAGAAAAAAAATAGAAGGTGTCCAGGAGACGGAGGGAAAGGGAGAGGAGGGAAGGGAAAGGAGATAAAAAGGATTAAGATGTGTCATGTATATGTACCAACTCTCCACAATGAATGCAATCATTATGTACTACAAACCTGTACTAATTAAAAAATACCGAAATTGAAGAAACTGAGAGGATCACAATGTGGACATTTCACACAGACAGAATCACATTACATGAAAAAATTAAACTAGTAGGCAGGAGTCAAATTCTTAGCAGTTTAATAGGTCCATTCCCTCTTAGCCTGCCTTTTTCTCTAATTAATCACCTCCTTCATTAACTTTCACACTACTATTGTCAGAAGGATATATGGATGTTTGTTCTATGTAAGAAAGACATAGAAAATAAGTAAAAAGAGGAGGAAATAGTAAATAGAGGACATTCTTGCAGAAAGATTAAGGTGAATTCAGTCTGATGATATCATTTGAGCAGCTATTACAAGCCACTGATGGGCAGGAAGGCCCGAAGTCTCCACAAAGCTGTCCTGTCATATAGAATACCTTAGTGTCTAGCTTGTGTTTTGCTTTCCAACAATGATAGTAAAGTCAGACTTGGCAAAATTGAGAGGTCTCAGATATTTGGGTCTCATTTTTTTTAGCATGGGTTTTCAACTTTCAGATCACTTCATAGCTTTTCAGATAGCTCTCTGGTCCATACTTCTTTACTATTTCAAAGCAAGAAAGATCCCCATAACATCCAACAATGATAATGATAACTATTGAAATAGTGATTAACACATATCAAATACCTCCCATTTGTGAAGAACTTGACACTCATTATCTCCTTAATCTTCCTAGCAGCCCTGGGAGGCAAGGCAGTATGAGTATTTCCATTTTACATGAAAGACTTGAAGATCAAGGGCCAAGTTACTTCCCTGAGATCACAGAGCCACTACAAACTTGTTTTAGTTATGAGCCTACTTTTTAAAACACTATGGAATAATACTATATTTTTTCAAAATATCAAAAAAATACAATTAGGAACCTGAAGACTTTGCATAAACAGTGTCCCTAAAGGTGAATATTTACCTAATTTCTCATTTTTATCCAGATGCCTGGCTTCATATATGCCAAATTAAATTGTGGCCAGTGAAAAATTATCTACCTTTTTTCAAGGAATTGTCTTCATGCACTAATTAATGTTTTCTCAAATAATTTCTTTTTTGCATTCTGCTTTCAGAATTAAGACCCTAAACTTACACAAACCACCATTTTGAGCTTTAGTCATCCTTGGAGAGCATGACATATAATCAGCCTCTAAAGTACTTTGAATTAAGTGATATGCAAAATACAGCTTGTCTTTAATAGATATCCTTACCTGATTTCAACAGGACCTTCCTGAGGGTATTAAAAGGAAGAAACCCAATTGACTTTAATTGCTGCTCTCCATGGCCATGTTTCCTTCTCATTGGCAGATGGCAGCTGCCATTGGGGAGGAAGCAATGACTTAAAATCTCCAGCTGGAGACATCCCTGTGCCTGATTTTGAGTTCCTCTTAGTTGGTGAGAATATCATGAGTTTTGGTGCTAGGCATACATTGGGCTCAAACTCAAATTCTGATTTCAAGAGTGTCTATCTGGATAGTCTTGAACAAGTGGATTAATCTTTCAGCCTCAGTAAAGTATAGATAATAATGAAAGCTGCCTTTCAGCATTGCTGTGAGGCTTTAGCACAACAATCCATGCAAAGGACTCACCTAGCACTGGATATTTATGGTCAACAAATGAAATTTAACACACTTTCATTTGAGGAAACAAGGAAAAACTCATCAATTACACATTAAATATTCTTGACACTATGGAAATATTTCCACTTTGTTGAGATGTTCAGTAAAGTGACAAGAGTCACTAAAAATTCGAAACTTTCTTTTGACGAGGTCTGTGTCCCTCATTGAACCAATTTTCTCAGAGCTACCTTGTTCTTCAGAATATAAATGACAGGGCTAAGGGGATGGATAGGCTTTCAAACAAAAGGAAAAGCAACTTCAGTGTATCTTCATGCTGAGGCCCTGGTGGGAAATCACAGACAATGCCCAGTGCCCCATAATAGAGACTGACAAGTGTCAGGTGGGAGGAGCAGGTGGACAAACTCTGCTGCTCCCTTGAGGGAGGAAAAAAATCCTCAGAATGGTGAAAATGATGTGACTATAGAAAGTCAGGGTTAGCAGGAAAGGCCCAAAGACTAATAATGAGGTGCATATAAAAAAAAGGACATCTCAGCTACTTGAGTATCAGTGCAGGCTAGTTTCATGATGGGCTTCAAATCACAGAAGAAGCAGTCAATCCCAATGGCAGGACAGAATGCTAAACAAAAAATGAGGACCGAGAGAAGGATGGGGACTAGAAAACCAGCCACCCAACAGGCACCAGCTACCAGTAAGCAACCACCAGAAATCCATGATGCTGGAGTAGTACTGACTAGGTAGCAATCATACAACCATGCAGCCTAGAAGAAATATTCTGTAGCCACCAAGGAAACACACACACAGGAACACACACACACACACACACACACACATACAAACAAAAATAAAATTGGCAGACACAGGCTAAGAAGGAAATAAGAAGATAAGCTGATAGCAACATTCTCAGAATTACGAGTTTAACCGCAGCAGTGTATCCAATCTCTAGGACAATGGCCAGTAAAGAAATACTTGGGCACACGAAGGAAGCAATCAGCCAACACCATAGTTTGGATCATAATGTTGCCCATAACAGTCATCAGATCAGAAATATCCCCCAAAAAAGAAACTGATGGCCATAGAGATCACCGAAGCCGGAAGGATAATTCCTGAAATTCGAATCCTATTTTCTTCTTCAACACTAGTCATTATTTAGATAATAAATAAATATTTTGAAGATTAACCATTGATCCAATACTATTTTTAGAAAGAAGTCAAACTGCTTACTTCATACATATCAAACATAATTGGCTTTTTTCTAGAAGTTCAGGATTCTTAAACTTAATGTGTTTGACCACAAGTCTTCAGGGAGCCATTTGGAAAGTTAATCCATGACTTCAATTACCTCATCATGCTTAGAATGTATAAGTTCTTGAAATCATGTTCATGACACATTTTGTTTCAATGTTTGTTTTAAAAAATAGGAGGAAATATTCAATCCTTGGAGATTTTACTGTGGTTGTTTCTACTGGTACTGGTGGTGTTAATAAGTATCCCTAGTCAACTGTGTAGAAATTAGATAAGATCTACCATCAAGTCTTTCTCCTGTTTTAGAAATTTTGTAGTAGTAGCTAAAACTTGGAAACAGCCAAATTGTCCATCAACTGGAGACTGGATAAAGAAGATGTGGTGTTTTTTTTTTTTAATGTATAAAATGGAGTACTACTCAGTCTTAAATAATGAGAAACTAGAGACATTTATAGCTAAGTGGATGCACATTTAGACCATACTCTTAAGTGAAATAAATAGGACACACATGTGCAAATACTGAATAGTTTCTCTGGTATGAAAAACTAAAAGTGTAAAAAAGGATCAAAATGTATAGTTGATATTGTGAAATAGGAAGAAAAGGTCTAAAGGAGTAGGGGAAGTGGGAGGGGTAGGGGAAAGAAAAGAAGGGAAAATAAAAAATATGAGAAAAGGAAAAAATGGAAACAAAGTCTTTGTAAATAGGGAAGGGTGGAGGGGGTGAAGGGAGGGCAGGAGAATGGGGAAAAAATAAGAACCAAGATACATCATGTAAAGGTACAAGATCCCAATGATGAATGTAACTGCATTGTATACCTAAAATGTACCAATAAACTTAATGGAAAAAAAAATGTTTCTGATTTTTAAAAAAGAAATTCTGTAACAACTAAAATGTACATGTATTATATTTTATCATGAAAAAGGATGTCTAGACCTTAAAACTTACTTGACAGCAAGTTCTCTAAACACTAGAAGAGGAAGTATAATAGGGCAAGACTGAACTAGTGGTGGTGGGGAGATGGTATGGTGCAGTGGAAAGAGTCATTTATCACTTACCGGCTGTGTGTCCTCGAGCAAATCATGCTACTTCCTGACAGTTATTTTCCTCATCTATACAATAGCATATTAATTATGTGTAACCTACTTTGCATGATTATTGGTCCATAGCAGGCCCTTGATGCATTCATTAATTATTTAGCAACTACGTATTGAGTGCCATTGTTTGACAAACTCAATGATAGGTGCTTAGAATAGATAGTGAAAAAGTCAGTTTGTTAACAAGTCATGAATACACTCTAAGTTTCATGGAGCTAGCATTGTAATGAGATAGAAAGACAAAAAAAAAAAACAAGTAAAGAGACCCATAAAATAATTTTGAACTGGTTGTTATGAATAAAACAAACAAAAAAATCAAAATATGAAATGTGGTATGTGAGTGTGCGAGTGTGTGTGTTTGTGTGTGTTTCAGAAAAGGGTATTTTGGTTGAGATGGCAAAGGAAAATCTAAAATATTTAAAACTAAAAAAATGGGAAAGAGAGAATGTATTGTTACACTATAATTATAATTCAAGATTTGGGAGTAGAGATGAGATCAGTATGATAAGCAGAAGGAATGAACTTTGAGCAAGAAAAAACTGAGATTTAGAGTTTGAAAACCAAAAATAAACTACAAACAGACAGAGAGAGAGAAGGAAGGAAGGAAGGAAGGAAGGAAGGAAGGAAGGAAGGAAGGAAAACAAGCCATATCATTCAGGTCCTTATAGATCACACTAAGGAATTTATATTTTTCAACACTATACAAATCCACTGGTGGGTGTTAAGCAGCAACATAATCCCATTTATATCTTAAAATTATTTCTGATATTGTGGAATAAATAAACTACAGGGAGAATTTCATGAACAGGATAAGAGAGTAAACAGACTTTTTCAGTGGACAAGGGAGAGATAATTAGAGTTACTCAACAAAGTGGTAGGAGTAAAGATAGAGAGAAGACATTCAAGGTACATTTGAGAGGTAGGAATGCTAGGACTATCTGATATATTAGATGTGAAGAGTGATGAAAAATGAACTATCAGAGATGATTCACAGGTTTCTAGTTAGAATAACTGGTGCCACTTATGGTGAAGATTGTGTGGAGGGAAAGTCTGGGGGAAACATAAGTTCAACTTGTATTGTTTTAGGTATCTATGAGAATTCTGGGCAGAGAAGAGAAACAGACAGCTAGGTTTGTGGATGTATAGCCCAAAATAGAGGGCTGGACTAGGATATAAATTTAGAAGTATCTGAATATAGGTAATATTCAAAGAAGTGAGAATAGCTGAGATGACCTACAGGGAGATTATAGATACATGCCCTACACTGAGCTTTCACACCCTCTTTTCTTTAGACCTACCACAGATGAGAAGGCAGAACAAGAGATTTTAAAGGACATCACTAAGGCAGGAATGAAAGCCAGGAGGAACGTTTCAGGAGAAATGCTGATTGTCTTAAAAGCTGTTGTGAGATTTAGATGAAGACAGAATAGTCATATTATATTTGGTTACGTGGATAATTAATTCAGTGCAGTGATAGAGACTGAAGGAAAGTAGAAAAACTGGGTAGTAACTGCAAAGAGATGAGCATGACCCTATGTTTTGTACGTCAATGGGGATGGATGATCCAACAAAGAGAGGGTATTGATGATGCATAAGTAAATGAGGAGCTCAGTTGGGAGATGACATCATCTAGAAAGTGAGAGACGGGATGGGATACAGAGCACAAGTGGAGAGGTCAATCTTTGATAAAGGCAAGAACACTTCATTTTTCAACAAAAAGAAGGCCAGAGAAAATAGTTGTAATTGTAGTTAAGTTGCTATATATAATCTTAGGATGATGAATTTGCTTCTATGACTTTTGTTTTGTCAATGAAGCATGAGAAGAGGTCATCTTCTGAGAGTGAAGGTAGGGAAGGTGATGTGAGAGGTTTGATGGTGGAGGAAAAGCTGCAAAACAGTGATAGCTGGAAGTGAGAAAGCTATCACTTCCGGCAGTATTAAGAGGCAGTTTGATGTTTGAGATCAGGAATTTAAGACTGCGCAATCAGCTACTTTTCTTGTGTGCTCTTCTTTAGCCATGTGTAGCTTCCAGTGTAGAGTAGACAGATAGTTTAACTCAAGTTTGGAGTTTGTCAAGGTAAAACAGTGAAAGGGAAGAAGAACAAGAAAATTGGGAGACAGTTACAAAAAACTTATAATAAGGATTGTATGATAAAATTAAATCTCTCCCACTTCATGTCACTGATTATCAAGTTATGGGATATTGAAGTTGGAAAGGACTTTTAAAATGTCATGTGACCAGTCCTTTAACTTTCTAACTGAGAAAGAAGGTCCAGATAGATAAAATGTCTTTTGGGGGACCTGAGTCAATAACAAAGGTGGAATTGACACAAAGTTTTCGTTACAAGTTCTTGTTCTTTCCATTATAACATGTCTTATAATTTCTACTTTCTTTTCATCTTTTTTTCAGTGCTCTGAAGAAAGATCTTAATGTATAATATGTAAGTATATTAAGATAGATTTACCTTCCATTTAGTAATTTGCATGTCTGGAGCATAATAGCTTTTGAAGAACTTTCAGATACTTTACTATTCAAATCCATTACTATTTTTAATCCTTGCAACTATCTTGTGGTTTGTGGGAGTAGGTCTTTGATTTATGTTATTGGATTTATAGATGAGAAAACTGCTAATGATGATGGCACCATCACCACACTGTATTTGTATTTCAATTATTACTCTTTCTCCAAGAGATAAAAAGTTGATGTTATTCATGTTTGTGTAAATGTGAATTCACAAGGTTCTAGTTCCACTATTAGCCAAGAATTTTGGTCAGGTAACTGGATAATAGGAGCCATATGGGGCTACCATCATCTGAATTGAGCAACAAATGAAAGAAATTGAGGTAGATTTTCTTGATGAAAATGTAACAGAAGGCCTCTTTAGAAAAAGGGGGCTTGTAGGATGGAATTTAACGGTGGTTATCCAGCAAAAGAACTACTTTCTCAGGAGAAGAGAAGGAGGCTTTTCAAGCATAGAGAATTATGTGAAAAAAGGTCTAGTGACCTGAGGATTGTGCTGGTTGTTTGTTTTGGAAACAGTTTTTGAAATGAAAGTGAGTAGGGGGCTGAGGACAGAAAAGGCAGGAACACATACATTTCTGAAGGAAGAAAAATAAAAACTGATTTCAAAAAATAAGTCAGAGAAGTAGGATAAAGAAAGAAAATGATGTAACAGAGTCCATAGAAGAAGTGGAGCCATTAGAATTGCTAGTGAAAAAAGGTTCCATGAATCTATAGGTGTGGGGGGCAGGAATTATGACTGCAAGAAGGTGAGGAGATGAAAAGTACAACAAATGTGAGCTTTAATTTTTTGAAAGGATTGCTCATAACGTGAAGGAGGGAAAAATGCCAAAAAAAAGAGAACACAGAAAGAAGTTTTTTATTCTCTCATATTATCCTACATTAAAAGAGAAAAATCTACCAAGACTGTAAGCAAAGAGTGTAACTCCAAAGAGAAGGAAGTGTGAAAGACATGCAAGAGGATGACTGATGGGGCAAGGAGGGTCTCCAAGGAGGTTGGAGGGAATAGGATGGAGAAATACACATCTGGGAGCATTATCTTTAGGTGGGATAAAAGGCTCACCCTTTAGAAAAAATGGCAGGGGATAAAGGTAGAAGTGGTTATGAAGATAATTACCTCATCTCTCTCCTTGCACTTGAGTTTACAATCCTTAGGTTGCTATAATAAGCCCATGATAGAGATGTTCACTTTGGTTCCCCAGAGCCTGTCTGTTGTTCCATCTGTATTTGTGGAGCCTAAAATACTTAGCAGAGACCGGGGGGCTGGTTTGCTGCAGCACTACTGTGTTGTTTGACCGGGAGTACATCCAGCAACAGCAACAGCATGGCAGATAATTTATAAGAAGATCACAGGGAACTTTAAGAATCACAGCTTTTCCACCTTTCTTTTTTTTTTTTTTTTTTGGTACCAGGGATCAAACTCAGAGCCTTGAACTTGGGAGCCAGGCGGCAGCACCACTGAGCTAAATCCCCAGCCCCCACCTTTCCTTTTATACCCCCACAAATACACTTATTTCTCTAACTTCTCACAAGGCTTCCGAAAGGAAGAACTAAGAGTATGTCACATAAAGGCACTTTTAGTTTTCACATGGTTGTGGTCAAAACATTTTTAGCTCCTGTACTGACCTCCTTTTGGTTAAGCAAGAGCATAATGCTTGCCAATGTATGTATCTTTTAAACACTCCAACAACCTTCGGCAGCAGGAACTGGTAGATACAGTTCAAATAAGAAAACCAATTATCTTTAAAGTTTGGCTCCCAGGGGAGCTTTGCTTTTTAATTGAGAGATGGATGTTTGATTTTCATGACATCCTGAACTTGCATTCAGTGACTGCTGACTAATGGTGTGAAATTAGATATGGGAGTATCTGAAATGTCACTAGGGTCAGAAATATCATCCATCTATGCCAGGCTCCAGAGGCTGCTGAAAGTACCAGGCAATAGTTTGGAGAGGATACAATGTGTAAAGGTCCAAAATTTGTGCAGAAAATCCAGGTTCTAGACCTGGATATCCCAGTGCCTGTGCAACCTGGCAAGCCACTTACATTCACTAAGTCCCAGTGTTTCCCTAGTTTGAATTCCTGTCCTGCCAACCTCACAAGGCTGCGATGGGACTCAAATGTTGTATAGTGTGGGAAACCAGGAAGCTCTCTGTTTTATGCTAGCATCATATTTAAGGAGCATATGAATGATATTGCTGATTGTAGAAGTTGAGAATAGTTTTTGCCTTAGGTTACAAGGAGGCCTGGATTCGTAAAACTGGAAGGAGAACTCTTCCTTTTTGTATCATTAAATGTAGCCTGAAAATATACAAATTCCCTTTCTCCCAAACCTCCAGTCCACCTTAAGTGAATTCCACATCCTAATTAAAAGCACAACTGTTAAGAGTGTGGTATTTCTAATCAAATTAAAAGTCCTCTTATATAAGCTGTCAGAGGCAGTTTTTCAAAGCAATTACCTTATCAATTTTCCATCCTTGTGGACAGATTGCAGATGCCTCCTGGGTAAGTTACCTTTGTGTTTTCACTGCTTTCCAGGCTGTACAGAAAAGAGGCTGGGGGAGTGAAATTTTCTGTACATCACTTAAGCGAGGCCTCTCCCCTATTTCTTTGATGGCTCTGTGAGCACCATATAAAACAGAGAGTACTTGCAGAGACATGACCATTGCCTATGTTATCCAAGTACATCCTATTGTCACCATTCAGTTATTAAGGCCACAAGGAAATTGGCCCCTTCCTCTGTGCCCAACAATACTCTAAATGTTGGGGATACAAAAGTGAAGAAAGTTTGGAACAATGATTCCATAATGTAGGACCTCACTGTCTACTGGAAGTGGTAGATGTGTAAACAAAGTAATCAAATTGCACCACAATAAATACAAACAATAAGTTTCTATTCAGTTTGCAGGGAGTGGTAATAGTGAAGGTCTATTGGATGATCTACCATTTGCATTGTTTTTTTCATTTATTGCCCAAACTAATTTTTCAGTTAGTATTTCATTTATCTTCACAATGTCTTGGGGTTTGAAGGATGAATAGAAGTCTGTCACGGCAACAAGGGGATACAAAGAGACAGCCAGAGGGTATACCCACCAAGGAAAGGTATAAGAGGATGCTGGAGAAATAGGCAGGCACCACGATGCACAACATGCTAAGGAACATGAACTTTGCCCTGAGGATAGTGAGGAGCCATGAAAGGTTTTAAGTAGGGAAGTGGCATAGTCATGCTTGTGTTATAGAAGACTACAACATTTGGTGGGTATGCAAATAAAATTATAACTAAAGGAAGAGACTTGAGGTAGAAAATGCAGCAAGGAAACTGTCTCTTCAGTCTAAGAGAGAATGGTAGCCACTCGAAAAGAGAAAGATAATTGTAATATCACTAAAACCATCTTCTCTCATCATTGCACAAGTTTATCAAAGTAATTCTAGCAGAAACTATTTTCCGAGTATTCCCTAATATATGGATTGATCATAATTCTGAGGTTCATGTGGGATTTGGTTTGTAAGTGTCACTTCACATTTCCGGTAGAAACAACAGCAGTCTTATATCCCTGGCTATCCATAAAAACCCAAATAAAATATAAACTATTTCAAATAGTTGGTGCATGTAGTGAAATATAGTTGTTCTCTGAATGAACACATTAACCAATATAGATAGGACTATTATTTACTAACAAGACAAGCATAACTTACTAACACGACTCTATACTCAGATGGTGGAAAATGTAAGATATCTTAGATATGCTGCTTGGTTTTGAAAAAATCTTTTAACTGAACAGCTCATCAACATGATACCTCCTGCCTACTTGCCAGCTTACAGGTCACTAAAACTCAGTAAGAAGGTTGATTAAAAGATAATTCAGATAGGAAGAAAAGGGTCAAAGGGGAAGGGGAAGTGGGAGGGTAGGGGAAAGGAAAGAAGGGAATGGAATTAATATGAGAAAATGAAAAACTGGAAACAAATTCTTTGTAAATAGGGAGGGATGGAGGGGTTGAAGGGAGGACAGGGGAAGGGGGAAAAATAAGAACCAAGAGAGATTATGTAAAGGTGCAAATTTCCAATGGTGAATGTCATTATATTGTATACCTAAAATGTACCAATAAAATAAAATGTAAAAAAAAATATAATTCAGTAAATGTCACCTAATCTCTTGTATGTAACTAACTTAAAGCTCACACAAGAGCAAGATGTTGGGTCTCTCAAGTTTATGAACTTTTCAAAATCTAAATGTAATAAATCATATGTAATTCTCACATGGTAAATAACTAAAACAGTATAACTAAACCTTTCTTCAACTTCAGACCTGCAATTTCTCTTCCTGAGGCAACTACTATAAGCAGATTTTTGTAGGTGCCTTATGTTTTGTATGCTTATCCCAGCCTCTATACATTTGTATTTTTTCATATTAAAAAAAGTGACCACACAATACATAATAATTTTACGAGTTTTTCACATAAAATAGGTTGGAGATCTCTCTGTATCTGAGCACATAGAACAATCTTATTCATTTTAACATTTGGGTCATGCTGTAGCACATGGATGAGCCTTTATTTATTTTTGTTTGAGAGCTTGTGTTCAAAGAAATAAAGCATTATAGATACAGCAAAGATTGCTTTTTCTCCCCAATCCCATTTTTCTTGAGGCCCAAGAGCAACTATTTTCCTAAAGTTGGCATGTGTTCTCTACATTCATATCTATCTGTCTATGACGTACAAATGTATCCATAAGCAATATATGCTAATATTCTACATGTTTTAAATTTCACACAAATGACATCACAGCACTTGGCAACTTCTTTTGGTTTTTTCCCTTCATTTCACATTTACATTGTCATTTGTATTCCTGTTGATACATACACTTCCTATTCACTCATGGTTGATTTGCCTTGCTCCTCATTATACGGAATATTGGTGGTCGGTTGCTTGGTTTTTCCATATAGTTTACTTGATAAAAATAGGGAAATAGATCTTTTGCAAAAAAAGAGGGAGACTGAGAGGTTGAGGGAGGGGGGATAGAGGAGAAAGGAAGGAATGAAAAAATAACTCTGATGTGTTACATACATGTACCAACTTCCCACAAGGAAAGAAATCATTATATACTGCAAACGTATACTGATAAAAAATAAAAAATTTTAAAAGGCAGAGCAGGAAACAGTAAAAAAAAAAAAGACTCCTAGAACTGTAGTTATCTTTCTCCCATCTCTGTTTTGTGGTTGCACTGAATGAATTAATAAGAGGTGAGAAATTCTTACAATTAAGAGAGAAAATAAACTAAAAACCAAAATTTTGGAAGGACAGAAAATAATGGACATTTTTGTTAATATATTTTAGCCATTACAGATGTCATTAACAAGTTTCTATTATTTCCTTAAGGTTCCTAGAAGTTGAATTGCTGACTCAGAGTATACACATATTTTCAGTTTTACTAAGTACTGCTAAATTGTTCTCTAAAGTAGGTGTATAACCTCACATTCCCAGAAGCTGTATATAACAGTTTGTTTCCTTACATTCTTGCTGGTGTGTAGTATTAGCTGATGTTTTTATTTGGGGGCAATCTGATGGGTATGGAATAATATCACTATGCTAATTTAACTTGCATTTCCCTATTATTAGTGAGAGTATGTTTTCATCTATTTACTAGCCAGTTAGGTTTTCTCTTCTGTGCATTGTTAATATTTTACTTATAATTTGGATGCTTTCTATAAAAGTAGTCTTTTATGTCATCTGTATTTGTCTGTTATTTGTTACAAATGCTTTCTTCTAGTCAATTGCTTTTGTATTCAGGGTTTCCAAGGAAATAGATCTAACACAGGACACATAAATTATAGGATTAATTTATAATATTCACCCAAAAAGTCAAATGCAAAGGAGTGCAAGAGATCTAACCACACACTAGAGGCCCAAAGAATCCAGCCAAGAGGCTGAATCCCATGGCAATGTCTTATGCTTGTCCTGAAGACCTAGAGTCCAAGGCAATGTCCTTCATGAGTCCAGCCAGTGGCCTAGAGCCCATGGCAATGTCTCATGCTTGTCTATATTGAGGATCTTCACCAGGAAGGCCCAAAAGCCAATGGTGGAAACTAGAAAGCCTGCCCTAGAATGGTGAAGGATCTGTACCACCAGGCTGAGGGATCTACATTGGAGCCAGGAAGCGATGCTCACTGCAAAAATCAGAGCTCCCCTGAAGAGAAGAGTAGCCATTTCCAGCGACAGTGGGGACCAGTGCTCCTCCGAGGATGAGAGAACAGGCAAGTTCGCATCAAGAAAACCAACCGCAGCAAGCTTCTCATAGAAAATCAACAGCCAAGGATCTTCCTCTCCAGTTCTCTTTTTATGCTGTTGGCAAGAATCCTCAGGTGGGTCTTCCATCCCCAAACCATGCTGATTCAGTTTATCTGGGTGTTCCAAGTTGACCATTAGTTAATCCACCCAATTGCCTATTAACATTTTTTATTATAATATCTTACAGAATACCAGGATAGAGGCTTTTCCCACCTTGATATGGTTCAATTAGTCAATCCTTTAGAATGTGCATTTTTTGTGTATTATTCTAGAAATCCTCTCCTACTACAACATCATAAAGATACTATTGTAACTTTCCAAATTTAAATTTTTTAGCATTTAGTTATTAAATCCATCTGGAATTTATTTCTATATGTGATCTAATGTAGGAACCTAATTTTATTTGTTCCAATATGAATAAGCCTATTGATTGAACAATCCATCCTCTCTTCCCATGACTTTCGTTGCCACTCCATCATATACCGAAGTTCTTTATGTTCTCTGATTTGTGCGTAGGTTTCTTCTCTCCCACTTATCTGTCTCCCTGCACAAATATTATACTCTTTTCATCAAAATAGTTTTGAAGTTTTGATATCAAAGTTGGGCATGGTGACGCATTACTATAGTCTCAGCACTCTGAGGGGCTGAGAAAGAAGGATCACAAGTTTGAGCCCAGCCTGAGCAACTTAGAGAGACCATCCCTCAAAACAATAAAAGGGAAGGGGGATTGGATGTTGCTGAGTGCAAAAGCCCTGGGCTCAATCCCCAGTACCAAAACACAAATGGTCTTGATATGCCCTTCCTACTGGTTCTTCTTCGTAACCATCTTTTATATTCTTACCTGTTTAATATTTCATATGCATTTTAGAATCAGCTTGTCAAGTTTCATGAAAATTCTCTGTTGAAATTTCATTTGGAATTGTATAGAATTTACAGATTAATTTTTGGGAGAGTGGAAATCTTTAAATTGATTCTTCCTCTATGTGAAAAAGGTATATATGTCCCTTCATTAAAGTCTTCTTTAGTCCTTCAATAGTGCTTACAGTATTTTCCATAGATATCAAAACTTGTCATTTTTGTAAATTTATATTTAGGTACTTACTAGTCTTGCTTATTATTTTAATGGTAGTTTCATTTTAACTAGCGTTATTAAGTTATAATTTACAAACAACAAAATCCACCAATTATAATGTTAATGAATTTTGGTGAATGTATACAAATGTGTAACGATCACAATTAAGACATAGAACATTTCCATCACCTCAGAAAGATCCTTCTTGAACTTTGAAGTCAATGCTTTGTTCCTACCAAGTTCTTGGCAAACACTAATACGTTTGTGATCACAGCAGTTTACTTTTTTCTTTTGAGAATTTCATTTAAATGGAACAATATACAAAGTATGTTCAAAGCTCAGTGAATATTTCTATTTCTAAAATGTATTAGAGTAAAAGAGACATTCCATTAAAGGCCCTCAAAATACCCCCCCTTGCTTTGAACACACTTATACCATCAACTCTTGCCACTTTCTGAAGCATTTCTGGAAGTCCTCTTTTGTGCATGTCTTTAATTTTGCTGTACTGACTGCCTCAATGTCCTGAATGGACTCAAAATATTTACCTTTCATGGTCATTTTGACATTGGGGAAGAGCCAAAAAGCTGTAAGGTGCCAGATCTACTGAGTAAGGTGGACAAGGATGCACTGCAATGTTTTATGTTTTTAGGAGAGGCTGCCTTTCCATTGGCCCGCACTCTGTAGCAGCATTCATTGAACTATTGATCATATCTTGTAAAGACACAACTTTATAAGAAATTGCTGTCCTGTTTTATAAAGTGGCTGTACCAGTTTGCTTTCCCGCCAACCATGCCCGAAAGTTATATCAGTTGTCCCACAGCCTCCACATTTGATATTCTTTATTTTCTTTTCCTTTCAGCTACTGAATAACTCTTTACAAGTCGCATTTTCAAATGCTTTTTGCTACTGTATAAAAAAACTTATTTTGTGGAGCAATGTTGATGAGCTCCCTTAATAACATAGTCTGAACACTCTCTTTAGGTTTCTAGGTAGCCAATCCAATAGTTCATGAATGAGGCTGGGATCTAGCTCAGTGGCAGAAAACTTCATGTGGGAGGCCCTGGGTTTTACCCTCAGCAAAGCTAAAAAAAATGTCTGAATAATGATACTTTCTTTCCAATGCTTAAATCTGTTTGTGTTGTCTTATTGAATTGACAATGACCTTGTGAATATAATGGTAAATAGTACTTTAGAGAATAGATATCATCTTGTTTATTGCTCATTATCTTGTTAATGAGAATGTTCCTAAACTTTCTACATTAATTATAATATTTATAGTAAGTGTTAAATAGGTATTCTTTATCAAATTAAATGTTTCCATCTATTCTTGATTGGTTTCAAGGTTTTTTGTTTCATAGAGATGTGTCAACCTTTATTTTTCTTTATTGAGATGAGTACATGTTGTTTTTATTCAGTTTAAGAGGTGACTTAGATTTTTGTGAAGTTGAGCTATACTTTAAATCCCAGAATCAAACCCGTTTGGCTATAATTTATCATTTTTATACATTTGCTGAGTGCAATTTACTAGTATTTTAACATATTGATGCATAACAATTGTATATATTTTGGGGGTGCCATGTGATATTTCAAAAACTCTTATTAGCTATTTTGAAATATGCAATTGATTATTGTCAACTATAGTTGTCTCCATTTGTGCTACAGAACATGAGAAGTTATTCCTTCTATCTAGCTGAAAACATGTGCCTGTTAACCATCCTGTCTCTATCCCTTTCACCTGCAAATACTGCAAGGATCTGGTAACCACTGTTCTACTCTTCATTTCTATGAGGTCAACTTTTTAGTTTCCACATTTGAGTAAGAACATGTGGAATTTAACTTTTAGTGCCTGATATAGTTCACTAAACACAGTGTCCTTCAGTTCCATCCATGTTGCTGCAAATGAAAGGATTTCATTCTTTTTATGGATGAATAATATTCTATTTTATCAATACACCACATTTTATTTATCCATCCATCGATCCACAAGCTCCTAGGTTGTTTCCATATCTTGGCCATTCTGAATAGTACTGCAATAAATATAAAAGAGCAGGCATCTCTTCAACCTACTGATTTCATTTCCTTTGGATACATGCCCAGTAGTACATTGATGAATCGTATGGCAGTTTTAGTTATTGTTTTTTGAGGAACTTCCATAATGTTTTCCATAATGGTTGTACTAATTTACATTTCTACCAACATGTATGAATGTTCCCCTTTCTCTGCATCCTTGCCCTCATTTGTAACTTTTTGTATTTTTGATAATAGCTATCCTAAATGGGGTGACATAATATCTCATAATGGTTTTGATTTGTATTTCTTTGATGACTAGTAATGTTGAGAATTTTTCACATATGTGTTAGTAATTTTGTATATTTTCTTTTCAGAAATATCTATTCAGGTCATTTTTCCATTATGTTAATCATATTATTATTATCATCATCATTATTATTATTCCTGGTGAGTTGTTTGAGCTCCTTATTTTTTCTGGATATTAAGCCCCTGTCAGATGCATAGTTTATAAATATTTTCTCCTATTATGCAGGTTCTCTCTTCATTCTGGTAATTGTCTCCTTTGCTGTACAGAGCATGTTAGTTTTATGTAATCCCATGTGTTATTTTCTGCTGCTGTTGCCTGTAGTCTGGGTGTCACATCCAAAATGTTTTGCTCAGGTAAATGTTTTGAAGTATTTTCCATTTCCCCTATGTTCCTTCATACTTTGGAGGTATATATATATATATATATATATATATATATATATGTTTGGTCCATCTTTAGTTTATTTTGTATATGGTTTACTTTTGTATATGCATTCTTCTGCATATGAATATTCAATTTCCCAGCATCATTTATTGAATCTCTTTTTCTTTCTCCAATGTATGGTGCTTCTGTCTTTGTTGAAGGGATCCAAGAGAAGCAGGGAGGATGGAGGAGATATGAGGGAGTAATAAAAAGAATTAAGAAATGTCATGTAAATGTACCAACTCCCCATGATGAATGCAATCATCACATGTATTAATTAATTAATATGGAAAGATGCAAGCTGTTGGATAAGTGCAGAGTAGTGTGAAAGATGCAAAGTCTTCTAGATCATATGAAGTTAACAAATTGGCAAAAAAACATTGTTTCAATGAGAATAAGGTTTATATAAGGCAATAATATATATAAATTATTTGCCACAGTAATATTGGCATCCATTTCTACTAATTATATAGAAATAACCACTGCCCATAGAATGTAGGGAAACCATGCATACAGTATCCAAAATTAAGAATTAATATGTGGTTAATGTACGTATACCAACTTCTCACAATGAATAAAATCACTGTGTACTGCAAATATGTACTAATAAAATTTTTTAAACAAAAAAAGAAAATCAACTGCCTACCAAAGTGTGGATTTATTTTTACAATTTACCAATATTTTAATTCAGACTTTTATCGCTTTTTATTAAAAGTGAGATAGGTCTAACTTTCCATCTAACAATCTTGTCTGGTTTGAGTATCAAATTTTACTAGCCTCTTAAAATAAGTTGAACATTTTGTCCTCTTTTTCTGTTGTCTAAATTTTTTTAGAATATGGAGATTACCTGTTCTTTGGTAGTGTGATGAAACTTGCTTGCAAAGCCATACGGGGCCTGGTGTCTTGTTGCAGAGAAGTTGGGTAATTACTGATTTTTTTCAATATTTAATGACTTTTCATGTTTTCAATTTCTTCTTGAATAAAATTTTGGAAATTTTTGTTTTTGTACAGAGTGATCCATTTTATCAAAGTTTTCATATTTATTGACATACATATTTCCTAACATAATTATTTCATAATTTTGAAATATTTATTTTCATTTTTATTGCTAATGTTTAATCAGATCTTCATTCTTTTCACCTTAGTGTTATCAAAGTAATGCCTATTTTATAGTCTTTTAAAAATTATGTTTTGGTCTTGAGCATTTTTCCTTGTCATTGTTGTTACCTGTTTCATTAATTTCTATTTTGATATTTGTTTCCTTTTACTTCTCATTTACTTCATGGTTGTTTTTCTAATTGCATAAATATTTACATATTATTTTTTTCCTATTGCATGCATCACATTTTCTTGTAAGTATCATATTAGGTACACCCATAAATGTAGTATATGTCACTATTATGCTTATTTATAATTTCCATTCAATTTTTTCTTTATTCTGTGTAGAAGCATTTTGTCCAAATATGAAGGAATTGATATATTTTTATTAACATTAACATCTTTTTTCTCTCATTTTGTGAAAATATTAATATGATAAGGTTCTTTTTTAATTTACTTAGACTTTCTTTGATGCTTGACTTTCTTTAATTCAAGTTTTCGTAAATGTTTCAAATGTGATTGGAAATAATATCTATCCTATATTTGGTAGGCTTAAGATTCAATATGTATGAATTTGTGTTTAAAGTCAAACTTCATAATTGTGTTGTTCAATATTACATATTCTTACATATCTGCTTTATCAGTTTCGGGGGGGGGGGGTTAAAATCTCCGGATATTAGTAAAGTCTTGTCAGTTTTATTCTTGTTCTGTCAAATCGCTTCATCTTTCAGAGCTTCAGTTTTGTTTTGTTTTTCGTAAAATGAAATAAGAAATTGTAGGGAAAACAGCAGGTATTGGGATTGGTACATATAGACTCTCAAAAAGCCAAAGGTACTCTGTTTCATTGTTATTATTTGTATATATAATAGTAACATGAATATGTCCAAATCCTCCCTAGGCAAGATGCACTCCAGTTGGCTTAGTTTTATAGGATGCAGCACATCAGCAAAATTAAAGCCAAGAAAGGACCCTAAATTGAGGTAGTCATATCATATCATCTAGGCAGGGCCAGACAGAAATTGCCTTATCCATTAGGAAAATCATTGTTTTCCTAGAGCGAGTGTGACAAGTCACCTAAGAAGAGTGGTTTTGGGACGGGGTAGACAATGATAGACCAGAACTGAGGCCAGACCTTGGAATCCTTGTTTCAGTCCAACATGACATGAAAGGCTCTTAAAAGAATGAGGAAGGCACAGGAAACAAGACCTTCCAGTACTTGGGCTAGACATGCTTTAGCCATGCAGGTCTCGCTGCCTTTAGACTTGAAGTGACTTCGCTTGGCCATACTTGCTTAGAAATTGCCCAAACCTACTTTAGCACGAGTTTGACCTCTGTGATCAAGAATTCAAATGTGTTGGTTATCTAGCTAATTTGAAGAGTGTGGACTTCATGTAGCCAATAGAGTAAACCATAGAACTTGACTGTTACCAAAACTCTAAACAATCATATACTCAAATCCATCTTGGATCATTTAGAGAAATCAGGGACCTACATTTTTCACATATGGTGGTAGATGATTATTTAGATGTTAGTGAGACCTATAAGAAGGTTACTGTAGACAATAGCTCTACCCAACCACCTTCTCATTTCCTCAGTAACTGTGCATTCTAAATATACCTTCCCCCTGCTCTAGGCAAACAAGGCCTTCATATACCTAGGTCCTTCTAATTCAGCTTTTTGATTCCCAGTTATTGTCATTCCCTTCACTACTCGTGACTATGTCTACCACTCCTTACTCTTTCTAGACTTTGTTAAAATCACCTGCCTCCTCTTAGATACCCTCTTATTAACCCAATAATTTTGCTTCCCATCTCTTGAATAGCAGCCTCACAGCTTATATCCATTAGGGCTTATTAGTTGGCATCATGGTAATTCAGGGGATGATAGAGCACCATGGGAGGAACATGAGTTCTTTGGACAGACATGAATTTAAATATTTTATTCATCATTCATTAGCTGGATGACCTTGAGTGAGTTACATAATCCTTTTTTACTACCAATTCTCTTCTGTAAATGGGATCAACAATAGTAACCACCTCATAGAGTACTTGGAAGGATTCAGTGAGATATCTGAGCTTCATGTAGTGGCACATGCTGTAATCCTAGCACTTGAGAGGCTGAGGTAGGAGGATCATCTGGAGTTCAAGGCCAGCCTAGGCTACACAGTGAGTTCAAGGTCAGCCTGGACTATATAATGAGACCCTGCTTCAAAACAAACAAAGATAGAGATATCTGATTTTAGAATTTAGAAAATAGAAAGCACCCAATAAATGTTTATTTAAATAAAAACCTATAATTCATCTGTCTTCTGGGTGGATCTTCTGTCTTCTATAAATTGATTGAAAGTATCCAAAAGGTAGTGATCATAACTCTCTGCTTTGTGGTCTCTCTCAACCCCTACATATAGTATAGGATGCTGTATACAATAGGTGTTCAATTAATTTAGTGGCCTGATTAGGCATGATACAAAACAACAGATAGGGAACTACGTATAGGAAAAGAAGTTAGTCTTAGGAGGCTGAATGTATTATAAATTTGAGAGACAAAATTTATCAGAGAGAAAAATTTTTTGAAAACTTTTGGCTCTGAACATAAAGACAGAGGGCAGCATCTTGCATTGTACTGAAAGAGAGTAAGGTAACATAAAGGAGTTACACAGTCAGATGGTCCTGAATTGAAATCCAAGTTTCACTGCAGAGAACTTGTATGAAGGACCTTGGGTAAATCACCAAACCACTCAGGGACTCAATTTACTCATCAATGAACTAAGAACAGTAATCCCTGTCAATGAACTGAGAACAGTAATTCCACTGTGTGTGTCTGTGTGTGTGTGTAAAGTATTCAAGGCACTATCTGTTTAAAATTATTAGAATAATACCTAAGACATGTTCAGCAACAGAAACATCTCCATTCCCTGCCCTTTCTTTTTTTATTGCTTTTTATATAACAGAAATCTTGGCATAATGAAGCCCTTCTCAGGACGTTCCCAGATGTTTCCCTCATAACTTTGTTCCTCAAACTGGGCACGGGAATGATCCCAATGCAAATATGGAGATCAATATGTCCCTGCCTAGGAAGTGCTTAGAGGAAAATGAACACTGTGATTTCACAGTACAGACTGACCACAATCATATAAGCACTACAAGTAGCAATGTCCTGGGTCCAAGAGATGCCCATCATAAAAGGAAATACAAATATATAGGAGAAAAGATAATTATCAGGGACAAAGGCCCTGCCAGCATACAGGAGGGGGGCCACTCCCAGCGCACAAGAGGAGGCTTCCGGGCCGCCTTACCACCCCCGTCAGCACACAGGAAGGAAGTGAGCTGCGGGGGTGCCAGCAGTAACCCCCCCACACGTCGAAATGAGAAGACACATAAACAATTCTCAAAACCAGACTTCCAGATCACCTACAGCAACCCCAAAGGGAAACAGGATGGAACACTGATGATTAACCACCTGGACACCCCGAACTGGCAACAAAAGAGGACCTAGAAAAAATGAAATCAAAAATAATTTCCTAGAAAACAGCAGAGATTGTGCTCATAGTGCAAGACATGATTAATAAATCTAGAGAGGAGCTCAGGAACACGATGGAATCACAACATAGGTAACAAATGGAATCCATAAAACAGATGCAAACAGATTTCCAGGAGATTAAAAACTCCATGAAAGTCTACACAGCAGAATGAGCTAATGTGAGGACAGAATTTCAGATATAGAAGATAAGATTGCAATTAGTGACCAGGAAAAGAAAAATTGCTTCAAAATTGTAAGGGACCATGAGAAATCAATCCAGCAGCTTATAGACAATGCGAAGAAGAATAACATCAGACTGATTGAAGAAACAGGAGAGAGTGCAGACAACATAAAAAAATGTTCACAGATGCGATGGCAGACAACTTCCCAAGCAGGGGAAAAGAACTTGATGTACAGTAAGTGAGGCATATAAGACTACAACAAACCTTGATCAAAAAAAAATCTACACATAGGCATATAATTGTTAAGATTCCAGAAAC
>NW_004624797.1:10904357-10935728 GCF_000247695.1 Heterocephalus glaber
AAGGGGAAAGGAAAAATTACGAGAAAAGAAAACAAAAAATGAAAATGATGTCTATGTAAATAGGGAAGGGCACACAGGTAATGGGGAAAAAATAAAAACCAAGATACATCATGTACAGGTAGAAGCACCCAATGATAAATGTAAACGTATTGTATACCTGAAATGTACCAATAAAAGAATTTAAGGAGAAAAACCAAAAAAAGAAAAAAACTCAAAGGGCGGTGTGGCGGTGTGTAACTGAGGTTTGAACCCGTGGTGGCGGCAGTGCTCGCGGAGCGGCCTGGCCTGGCAAGGGTGCCTGAGCCGGGCCTCGCACGGAGGTGCTGAGCTGGCTGGGCGGTGAGGCCTCCCCAAGCTGGCGGCCGCCGTGCCCTCGATGCTGCTGCGGCCACCGCGAAATAGAGCCGAGGCTGAGCCTGGGCCGCGGGCGTCGTAAGAGGCCGAGGAGCCCGAGTGCCCGCACAGATAGATGCAGCTCCTTGAGTATGGACGCCCTGGAGGAGGAGAACTTGGCGCTGTCCTTCTCCTCTGCCTCGGATGCAGAATTTGATGCTGTGGTTGGATATTTAGAGGACATTATCATGGATGCTGAGTCCCAGTTACTACAGAGAAATTTCATGGACAAGTACTACCAGGAGTTTGAAGACACAGAGGAGAATAAACTCACCTACACACCCATTTTTAATGAATATATTTCTCTAGTGGAGAAGGACATTGAGAAACAGCTACTGGAGTAGATCCCAGGGTTCAGCATGGAGGCCTTCACTACAAAGCTATAGCACTGTAAAGATGAAGTGGCTGGTGACATCATTGACATGCTGCTCACATTTACAGATTTTCTGGGTTTTAAAGAAATGTTTCTAGACTACAGAGCAGAAAAGGAAGGCTGGGGGCTGGATTTAAGCAGTGGCTTGGTAGTGACATCGTTGTGCAAATCATCTACAATGCCAGCTTCCCAGAACAATCTGCAGCACTAGGTAATGAATGGGATCATTCTGGATGTCAGCAGCTAAACAGCTCAGAGACCTCAGCTAAAGACAACCGAAGAGTGCATTTTGGAAAGACTGTACTGCAGCCCTTCATTCATGTTAATTATTAGTGGGTCAAAAACTTGACCTGGTCCTCCTAGCCTCATTTCTCCTGAATCACCTTCCTGTATTTAGTAACCCTAGTGCTTCTCTCCTATGGACACTTCATTCAGGTGCTTCTGAGTCAGGCTCTAGGGCAACCCCATGCCAGCCATCCCCAGCCTCCCCTGAGTGTACGCCAGTGTGGCTGTCAGCAGTGTACAGGAGCCCACTGTCACCAACCCTCTGTCCCTACAGGCTTTGCATGAGTCCTTTGGTGTATTCATAGCTCTTTTCTACATAGGTCAGGGTTTCAAACCTTAAGCTTCAGTGGGGTTTTTGTTAGGGAGTATTATTCCAGGGAGTCACTCGCCTGAGCCAACCAGCCAGCCTGAGATCTCAGAATCTCCTATGATCCCTGACCTGGCTGGAGGAAGTGAGCGAGAAAGATGCCCTTTACCTTAAAGCCCCATCAAAAATCCACTCCTGTCTCACGTCTGCAGTTCTTGTAACACCCTCTTCTGCTGGTCCTGATGTAGTCTCCCTGTTTCTAAAAGTCTCTTTTTAAACATTATTTTCAAGAAAATATTTTTATAGATGAATACTCAGGCTAACCTAGTGGATATGATCTTGGAACTTCCATGATTACCCACTTAAAGATCAAAGTATTATATGCTGTGCGCTCTGTAGTTGTCAGTGCTATGAAGGCAAAAGTACTTTCTGCATTGCTGTGGATGCATGTGCTGCAAATAGGCTAAAGCTATCTTTCTATTGTAGTAAACTAATGCTATCCTGCTGTTGAAGCATGTTAAGAGTGTTTCTGCGCTCTTGCTTGTATCTTTTCTGTCCAAGCCACTCTGTTGGGTTTCTGTTGGAATAGGTACAGACTGCAATTTCTTCTTCCTGTCCAGACCTGTCCTGACAACATGGTGCTCCTTGTCCAGCTCAGCAAGAGTTGGAGCAGTGGACCTCCGCTGGTCACCTGTCAGCTCTGACTTAGCACAGTGTTTGGTAGATCATTGTCAACGGAGAAATAAGTCACATCTCTCCAAAGAAGACAAACGGTTCAATTCCTAATGTGTACTTTTGATTTCATTTTTTATAGTGAAAATAAGAATCTGTCCTTTTCACTTCATTTGACCATTCTGATTTTAAAGGATAAGCTATAAGCTATGTGTTTTTCTGTACTAATGCATTGCTTACTTTTGTATCATGAGTAAAATTTGAGGTATTTTGTAAGAAAAAAAGAAAAAAGAAACTCAAACAGCAAATAAGGAGCATAATGGAGGATAGATATTGGGAAGTAGGAAGAACACATTCAAATGGGAAGAGGAACAAGGGAGGAGGGAGGGGGACGGTAAGGAAGGGAAAAGGGAAAAAAGAGAATGGAAGAAAAAAATGACAACAAAGTTTTTGTAAATGGGGAGGAAAAGAAAGGTTGAAGGGAGGGGAGGTGAATGGGGAAAAAAGGAAGATATATTATGTATAGGTACAAATTTCCTAAGATGAATATGATCAAAATATATGATCAATATGTACTTATAAAAAATAAAGTTAAAAAATAAATATCAAAAAAAGGAGAAGAAATTCTAGAGAGAAAGAAAAAGTAATACAATTAAAACCATTTGATTATCTTGGGGGTAAAATAATTTTATTTATTGCATTATCTTATCTGAATTTTGTGGCAAAAAATGTGGCATCAAAATTATACAAATCTGTAAATAGTTTGTAATGACCTCTTAACTGTTTCTGCTATTTTGTTTTAGTATCGTTTCAGGTGTAATATTTAATTATTATTCTAGGTTGTGGCTTGGTAGGATATAGGTCATCATGGTATAAATTTAATGAAATCCAGAATTTTAAGAGAAAATAAAACATCAACTAATTGTAAATAGTTGATATTTATAGAACACTCTACTCAACAATAGCAGAATGTATTTACCAATATAGATATCATCTCAGGTCTTACACCAAACTACAGCATATTAAAAAATAATTGAAGCACTGAGCTAAAGCCCTGGTCAGGTTTCCTAATTTCTTTTTTGTTTTTTTGCTTAAATTCTTGTATTGGTACATTTCAGGTATACAATATGTATATTATTTTACCTCAGAAGTAATTCAAATGTTGACACAGTATGCACAGGTCTTTGAAATAACAAGTTAAAGTAGCAATATAAGTATATTTATGTATTCACTGTACATAAATTGTGAAAGGAATGTGTACTTGCAAGATATCCAGATATATATTTAGTTTTTTTCTGTACTAAAAGATAATCTGTTTAAAACAAATAGCCCTAGGGCCGGGGATTTAGCTCAGTGGTTTCGCCGCCTGCTGAGCAAGCCAGCGCAAGGACCCGAGTTCGATCCTCGGTACCAAAAATAAATAAATAAATAAATAAGTAAATGGCCCTAAAACCTTTAAAAAATAATTGAAATTGTACAAAATATGGTCTCTGCCCACAAATGATTTAAACAGGAAAACAATAAGAGAAATATATCAAGAAAAATCTCCAATCACTTGGAAATTAAACAATATACTCATAAATAATCCATGGATGAAAGAGGAAATTGCAAAGAAAATTAGAAAATATTTGCAATGGAATTAAAAAATACAACAAATCCAAAACCAGAAGGTAACAAGTATTGGCAAAGACATGCAAATAATAAGCAACTTTATACATGGTTAGTGGGAATCTAAAATATTTCAGCCATTGTTGAAATCAATATGGAATTTCCTCAAATAATGAAAAATACAACTATCATATGATCGAGCAATCTCACTTCTGCGTACATATACAAAAGAATTGAAATTAGGATCAAAAGACAAACACCCTCTTTGTACCACTATTTATAATAGCTAAGATATAGAAACAACTCAAGGGTCCACTGACAGACAGATGGATAATAAAAATTGTGGTACACCAATGCAATGAGCTATTAGTCAGCTTTAAAAAGAAAACCCTGCTGCTTTCAGTAACATAGATGAATCTGGAGGACAACATGCTAAGTGAAGTAAAACAGGCACAGAGAGAAAAATACTGCATGTTCTAAAATATATGTGGAAACTTTAGAAAGTTGATCCCATAGAAGTCGAAAGTAGGATAGTGGTTACCAAAAGCCAGGGAGAATAGGGAGTAGAGGGGATGAGGAGAAGTTGATCAATGGGTACAATGTTGCACTTAGATAAGAGGAAGAAGATCTGGTGTTTTATGGCACAGTAAGGTCAGTATAGTCAATAATAATGTTTTATATACTTTAAAATCACTAGAAGAGAAGATTTTTAATTTTGTAGTACAAAAATGGTAAATGTTAATAAGATAATTACACTGATTTGGTCATTACACCATGTAATGATGTCCGTCAAAATATCACACTATATCACATAAATATGTACATTTGCTACATGTGAATCAAAAAATGTGAAAATAAAAAGAATGAAATTCAGTCATATGCTATAACTTCTATGAACCTTGAGAGCATTGTGCTAAGTGAAATAAACCAGTAACTGAATAAATACTGCATTATTGTACTTAGATATTTGACATAGTTGAACGTGTAGAAGTAGGTAACAGTAGTGGTTGCCAGGGGCTGGCGGAGGGATAAAGTGAAAGTTATTGTTTAATGGGTATAAAATTTCAGTTATAATAGGTGAATAATTTCTAGAGATCTGCTGTTTAATATAGTGCTTTTAGTTAACAGTACAGCACTGTGAATTTCACTTTTAAGAGAGATATCATGTTAAGTGTTCTTACTTCCAAAATAGAAAAATAGAAAAAAACAAAAACAAAAACCAACAAAAACCAGACACAGAGAAACTTTAGGAGATGGTGAATATATCTATTACCTTCTTTGCAGTGGTGGTATCACAAGAGTCTACGTGTGTCCAAACCCATCAAATTGCACATATTAAATATTTATAGTTCTTTACATGTTATTTATACCTCAATAAAGCTGTTAAAATAAAATTTAAAAAATTAAATTAAGTAGAAGGAATAGAGAAAGGAAAGAAAAAAGGAAGAAAAGAAGGACATACACATTATAAAAGAAAAAAACGATTTGATGCTAAGAATGTGGCTCAGTGCTAGAGCACCTGCCTAGGCATAGGTTCGATCCCCAGAACCACAACAAAAGAAAAAACAAGGAATTCTCCCAACTTATTGTATGCTTTTCTGTTTAGAAAATCCTAGGTAATGTTAAAAGACATTCTAGAACAAATAAATGAATCTAGGAGGATCAAAGGATACAAGGTCAACGCACAAATTTTAATTGAATTTCTAAATATGAGTAAGGAAAACTGAGAATCAGAATTATAAAAATATATATGTTAAGCATCAGTATTATAAAATTTATGCAGGATCTATAAGTAGGAAACTACAAAATGATGAAGAAAGATATGAAAGAGGACCTATATAGATTGCAAAACATACTGAAAATGAATTGGAGGATTCAACATATTAAAGGTGTTTATTAAAGGTTCTTTCTAATGTATTCTATAGATTTAATGCAATGATAATAAAAATTTTGTTCTTATGCCTGCTTTAGACAACAGAAATTTCTAAAGCTCTCAATTCTAAACTTTTTAAGACAGGATAGACAAATAAATTATCTAAAACATTTTTTAAAAAGAACAAAGTTGGAAAACTCATATAAGTCAGTTGTAAAATTTACTGTAAAAGTACAGTAGTGAATACAGTGCAGAATTGGCAAAGGAATAAATACTTAAATCAATGGAATAGAATAGAAACTTCAGAAATAGACTTACACAAGTATATATTTAATACACACATAGGCATTTGATCTTGGAAAAATGTGGAAAGCAATTCATTGGAGAAAGAGTAGTCTTCTCTACAAATATATCAAGCATTCATGCATATGCAAAAGCCTAAAAATAAACCGTGACTTCACTCTTGCACCTTATACAAACAGTTCAAAATAGTACAGAGACATAAGTATAAAACTGTAAGAAAACACAAGAGAAAATCTATATAACCTGAGCCTAGGCCAAAAGTCCTTTAAAATGATACCAAAAGTGCAACACATAAAAGAAAAATAACAGAATAAATAGTTTTTATAAAAATTAAGGACTTTTTCTCTGTCAAAGGCACTGTCATGAAATGAAAGATAAGCTACAGAGTTATAGAAAATATTGGGAATATATCCAACAAAGGATTTAAGCCAGAATATATAAATAACTGAAAACACAATACCAAAAAGCAATAATAATCCAATTAGAAAAGGGGCCAAAGGTATGGACAGGTATTTTCACTGAAGAAGATATACAGATGGCAAATATCTACAGGAAAGGTATTCAACATGACTTTGCCATTATTTGAATTTAAATTAAAACCAATACTACTGTACAACTATTGGAATATCTTTAAAAAATAGTGGAGTACAAGCGTGGTGAGGATGTGGAGCAACTAGGACTCTTCTGCATTACGGTTGGGGACACAAAATGGTAAACCACACACAAAAAACCCCAAAGATCTAAAGTTTCTAGCCACGTTAAAAATGCACTTACCATATGCCTATGAAATTGCACTTTTGGACATTTTTTTCCTAGAGAAATGAAAACATACATTGTACTTAGGGAAAAACCTGGACAGAACTGTTAACAGCATTTTTGTTCATAATACTGAAAACTTGGAAATAACCTAAATGTCCCACATGGACATTTGGGTCAATGATTAAAACAACCTGTGGTATAAGCTTGCAATGGAATACTACTCAGCAAAAATGTTCCCAGCTTTGGAGTCTCTCAAAGTCTCAGACAAGCACATGCAAATATAAGGATATGCAGACATCAAATAAATGCATTCAACTTGCTCATTAGCTCAGGAAAAGTCAAGGTGACTGTGATTGTCATGTTGTGGGTGAAGCTTTCTAGCGGTAAAACAGAATAGGTAGGAAAATAACAAAACATGAGTCAGGAAAGCAGTCCTTGGGCATTTATAAAATGCTTTCTGAGCTATTCAGCCCACTACCATAGCAATGGGGGCTGCTAAGCTTAAATGTTGTTGTACAAGGAAATGTGCAAGTGGTTACAATAGAAAACCAGGTACCAGTCATGCAGGGGTTATAGATTAAGGGAATTCATAACAAATTGAGTATAAATAGCCTATCATATATAAAATCATATTTTCTCACTGACTTCCATTATGACCAGAGATATGTAGGATTTTTATTTCAGCCCATCTAAAATAAACTTCACATTCAGGATGGGAATTGTTGATTCAAAAAGCATGCTGACTTTGTTGCTGTCTGTGAGCTTTAAGTCCCTCATAATCTCTGTCATAAACAAGTCAAATGGCCAATCAAGCCACTTAAATTTTCAGGCTCTTTTGGCATCATATGAATGCTATACTGCCAAGCTCATTCCCGTTTGGTAGCAGATTCCCTGATCTCTGGTCACAAACATGTAGCAGGAAAAGCACATGGTTCTGGAAACAGGCCTAAGCGATTAGAATTCCAGTAGTACTATAGCTTCACCACCATACCATCTGGATCCTTATGATTTACCCTCTCTGAGCCTCAATCTCCTGCTTAATGGGCTTTGTTCCATGAAATCATGATATATAAGAAACCAGCTATGCCACTGTAAACAATAATACAAGTCTATATAAATATGAGTCACGAAAAGATTTCTGAGACTCAACAGAGATAGTAGACAAGGCCCCTATTTGACATTATAATAACAAAGCTTTGAATACCCCTCTTACATTCAAGCAAATCATTAATTATTAATTAGTAGTGTATTAAAAGCAATGACTGATACTAAATATGTTGCTTCACTGAACCTCATAAAATACACAAATCATCCACGTTAAAGGAATATATACAAAATGTTATTTTTAAAATGAACTTGCCTAGGGATACCTCAAATGTTTGACACACATTTTATTTGAACAGGAAGAAAAGAATAATGAATGGAATTCTGAAAAAAAAAAGCCTATCCAAACTTTGTTCTTTAGATCTTTGGATCTGGCTTGGGATGAACAAGTGTAGAACCAGAAAACACTCTCTCTTCTCAGGAAGTAACCAGATGAAGATGGTGGGATGGTGGCAGGTGGGGCTCTAGCACAGTCTGAGAAAAGTCATATTGGAGTTTGTGAAATCAGGGAGTTCAAAGCTGAAAATCATGTTTCAGAGAAGGTCATCTTGATCTAAGAAGGAATGTTGGCCAAGTGAACACAAGTGAGAATTGAAAAAGGGGAGAAGGAGCAGAAGAGCTGGGGGGACTGCTAGGCTGAAAGTCCTAATATAGACTTTTCCTCAACCAAATGCTAATTGAGTCTCCAGGACTTGTGACCATGGAGAATAAAGGGTCCAGATAGAGACATAGTCATCATAGGCCATGGATGCTAAAAGAAAGAACTCTATAATTCACAAAATGCTAAGGAAGCTAATTTCTGTTTCAGGACCTCAGCAAGAGAAGGGTAGCACTGAGCTTGAACAACATCTTTTCTAGGACTCTGAGCTTGGAGAAAGTGAGTGGCAGAAATATAGGCAGGACCAACAGATAAATTGAGACTGAACTCAGTGAGGAAGACTGTCCCCATGTCCCCCATCGTGATGACATCATGATACAAGAGGATGAACAGTTAGAAGACAGGGGGCATAAACTAAAGATACTTCTGAGGGGACCAGCCATCTCTTGGAGAAGGAATTTTTCCACAACACTAAGATTTTTCTCCAATGATTTCCAAGTGGCATCTGGGAGGGAACTCTGAAAGCACAGACTCAGGAGTCTGGACAGTAATCTAATCTGACAGATCTTCTGAGTTATTAGGCTGTGTTCCATTGGTGAGGGTCTTAGCTTGTAATTGTCAATACTGATTCTAATGTTTCTGTTCAATTTCAATGATCTTTGATGGCATAGGAATGGTTTTGATCTCTGTATTTGTTTACATTGATGGATCATTTTAATTCTTCCTGGGAAGGGCTGGTCAACAAACTATGGGGGATGACAGTGACACTGAGTGACACAGAGAGAAGGGTACAGAGCCCATGAGGCTGTACAGAGACCAGGTTACTGCATCCTCTACTCTTACCTTTCTTCCTTGCTGTAACTTCCGTCTGCCCATAGATAGCAAAAAAGCAGTTGGTTCCAAATTTGCTATAGCTTTCATGTAACAATCCAAACCCAAAGGATAAGGATACTCAAACTCAAAGTTTTACTTCTATTTCCCAGTTCTGAAGCACAGTTCTCAGTGTCATTTTCTTCTCAATATCTTCTGATGGTTCCTCACTCTTACAGGATCAAGTTTCAATTTCACAGCCTGACATTGAAGCCTTTCTTGCCACAGACCTTTCCAAATTATTTTCAGCCTTGACATTGCCCATATTTACAAATCTACCGTGGGGATTTTAGCAAAATAATTGCATTGTCCCTGTGTGAGGTGTAATGATTAAGACACGAGAAATGAGAAAATCCACCATCCTAACTTTGTTCCCTGGCCCCTAGAGTAAGTGTTGGAGAGTAAAGTCTTGTAGGAGAAAGGGAGAGCAGGATACTAACTGATAATGCAGTCTCCTGGTGATCAGATTGGGACATCGGGCCAATGATAGTGTTACAATGAGTCTGCCTGAGTGTAGGTGAGGTTTTTTTTAAACTCAACTATTTTTTAAAAAATTCTTTTATTGGTACATTTTAGGTATACAATATGTTTACATTTATCATCGGGTGCTTGTACCTGTACATGATGTATCTTGGTTCTTATTTTTTCCACATTACCTGTGCACCCTTCACCCCCTCCACACTTCCCTATTTACATAGACTTCATTTCCATTTTTTTTCTTTTCTCATAATTTTTCCTTTAGATTCTTTCTTGCTCCTTTCCCTCCCACCATCCCTACCCCTTTGGAACTTTTCCTATTTAAAATTATCAATTATTCATTTTAATCCTTTTAATCCTTATTTACACTTTCAGTTTCTCACATTAGAGAAACTATTCGGTATTTACACATGTGTGTCCTATTTCACTTAAGAGTATGGCCTTGATATGTATCCATTTAGCTATAAATGACTCTGGTTTCTCATTCTTTAGGGCTGAGTAGTACTCCATTTTATAAAAAACAACCCACATCTTCTTTATCCAGTTTCCAGTTGATGGATACTTGGGCTGTTTCCAAGCTTTAGCTATTACAAACTGTACCGCTATAAACATGGGTGCACATATATTGCTGTGGTATGATTCTTCTAATTCTTTTGGGAAGATACTCAGCAGGGGAATAGCTGGGTCAAATGGGACCTCTAGCCCTAGTCCTTTGAGGTACCTGCATACTGATTTCCACAGTGGTTGCACCAGTCTGCACTCCCACCAACAATGGAGAAGGATTCCTTTCTCCCCACACCCCTGCCAGCGTCTGTTATTGGTTGATTTCTTGATAGCAGCCATTCTTTGTGGGGTGAGGTGGAATCTCAGTGTTGTTTTCATCTACATCTCTCGAATGACCAGTGATGTTGAACATTTTTTCATATATTAATTTGCTGCTTTTACTTCTTTGTCTGAGAAATGTCTGTTTATTTCAGATGCCCATTTTTGAATTGGGTCTTTGAATTTGGGGGGTCTGATTTTTTTCAGGTCTTTATATATTCTAGAGAGTAGACCTTTGTCTGAGGTACAACTGCTAAGACGTTTTTTCCCACATTGTAGGCTGTCTCTTAGCTTTGTTGGTGGTTTCTCTTGCAGTGCAGAAGCTTTTGAATAAGATGAGATCCCAGTTGTTGATTCTTTGTGCTAGTTCCCGTGCTACTGAGGTTTTATTCATAAAGTCTTTTCCTATGCCAGTGCCTTCAAGAGTTCTACCTAACTTATCTTCCAGAAAGTTTAGTGTTTCTGTCTTAATATTTAGATCTTTAATCTACTTTGATCTTAGTTTAGTGGATGGTGATAGGTATGGGTGTAGTTTTAATCTTTGGCAGGTTGAAATCCAGGTTTTACAACACTATTTGTTAAATAGGCTATCTTTCCTCCAGTGAGGGTGGTTGGCTTCTTTGTGAAGAACGAGGTGGCTGAGTGTGTCTGGAGTTGTTTCTGCATCTTCTAATCTATTCCACTGATCCTCAGGTCTGTTTCTTTGCCAGTACCATGCTGTTTTTATCACAATAGCTTTGTAGTATTTAAACTCAACTATTAAGGATGTTCCGAATTGTACTCTCTGAGCCAATTTTAGTCCCTGTGTCCCTATGCTGTCTGTATTAGCCCATTGTCTGTTACTGGAATACCTGAGGCATGCTACTTACAAAGAAAAGAGGGTTATTTAGTTCTGAGTTTAAAAACTGAACTCCAAACGGCATAAACACTATAGTAGGAGAAAAGAAGATTAGGGAGCTACTTCTGGCATAGCAGTTCTGATGAAGACCCTTTAGCTGGGTCTTATCAGAGCAGATGCCATCTCAATGACCAGAGCATTGGTGAGAAGGATAGGTCACATGGTTATTCAGGAAGCTAAGGTGTGGCCAGGGGCCAGTCATGTGACCTTCCACCAGGGCTTACCTTTCTACAGGCCCTACTACTCTTAACACCTTTATTCTATGTACCAATCTTCCAACATAGGAACTTTGGCGACACACTCAAAATTCAGCACTGACCAATTAAATTATGTGTGTTTTCCTTTCTCTTCCTCCCAACTGTCCGAGTTTTTCCTCCTGTAAGTTCCAGCTCAAAATGCTCTTCTGCAGAGAAAGCTCTGATTGACGTCCTCTCAGCATTTCTGCTCTCCTTTCCTTGATGCATCTGGAGTTTAACAATCATGAGAATGTTGCCTCCAATGAGTAACTGAACTCAGGCCCACAGCTGCATCTCCAGTCCCTCAAAGTAGATTTCCATCATACTTTCAGTCCTTTCTTCATCCAGTTGCAGTCTCAAAAATACATAACTCCATTTCCTCTAGAAGCTTCTACTTCTCGCACCGTTTTGTTCAGTCTTTTGCTGGCCCCTCTTCTTCTGTTTTTAATTGCCTGTATTCTTTCACTCACTCATTTGTACATTAATTTAATTCACAATTATACTGGTGGTGCCTCTGATATATGTCATGACACAGCCTTTTACTTTTTTTTCCCCTCCTCCCTCTCTTCTCTTCTCTTCCCTTGTTTTCTTTTGTCTTCGCTTTCTAAAACATACTCAGTCTCAATCTTCTCTCCTACCAAGTGGAAAGAGCTGATGAACCCAGGTCCCTTTAATCCAAATATTTCCCATCACTTTTACTTGTGTTTCTAGCTGCTTCCTGAACATTCTCTTCTGAATATAAAGTCGTGTGGAAATCAGTGTATTCCAATCCAAGCATCACCTAGCTCCTTCAACCTGGCCTTTCCCCTGAATGGGAATATCTAAAGCTGTTGCCACTTCCTTTCTCTTTCTTCTCAACTCCCACCAGTTCATCTTCCACTTGCTCTTAGAACTATCTAGTTACATAAATTTGACCATGCAGTCCCCCGGCTTTAGAAATGTTTATAATTCTTCACTGTATACAGTATAAAGTCCACCTCATTTGGCATAGCATTTTCAGGCTAACACAATCTTGGCCCAAATCAACTTTCCAGATACTCTTCCCATCATTCTCTCTGTATGTACTACCCTTCAGCTCCACCTATACTGAAGTTCTCCAGCACATGAATATATAATGTAATATAAAAACCACTATTTAATCCAGTCTTAAGTTATTTATAAGCATCGTGGGGGCAAGGATGATGTATTATTTACCTTGTTAGCTCCAGTGCTTGCCATAAATACATCTTAATAAATATTATATAAAGTCATCAGATAACAACCCAGGTTTGAATTTTATTTCTGCCACTTCTGAGGAATATGACTTTTAGCCAGTCCTGAGCCTTCCTCATCTGTGAGTTGGGCATGGTGATAATTGCCACCTAGTCCTATGCATTTTGAAAGGAGTGCTCACATCCCCTTAATGCCTTGTCTTCTCCAGCTTCTCAAGGTACTTCCCTGGCTTTGGCAGATGACAGTGGCAGAAGCAGCAAGGAGAGGGCTATGGGGTCCAGCAGCAGCAGCTGCAGTGGGCCTGCCACACAGCTGCTGCCCAGGCTCTTGGGAACGTTCCAATATTAACCCTTTGGGTCCAGTTCTTAAGAACCTTATGGATTATTCATTCTCTCCCTTTCAGTTTCTTACTTCCTGAAAAGTGGCATAGATATGTATCTACCCTCCTGCTTCACCTTTTCTTGGCTCCTCCTTTTCATGCAGAACACTGGTTAGACACAACCCTCTGATCCAGGTAGTGATGAGATGGTTGTTTAAACTTTCCCATCCTCTCAGTTCTCTTGCAGACATATTTTCCTTTTTCAGTGATAACAGTATTCCAGTATGGCTTGACTTGTACGAATATTTGTTAGACTCAAACCTCTATTGTTTAGGACATTCATGATATTTCAACTTCTGTGGGTTTATTTAGCATCTGTGTCACACCTTTGTCTCATACCAGGACATGAGCAAGTGAAAAACTTCAGGGCATTTTCACACCAACTGCTGCCATGACAAACCATCCTCTGAGTGTGAAATTGATGTTCTGAACCTCAAAGGAGAACTATAGAATCATTAATTTCCACTCATTGTTCTAGTATTTTGATAGTTTTTGAAATCACGATTCTATTATCTACCTTTTCCATTCCCATGGATATTCTCCTCCCTTCTCATACCCAATTTTGGGTCATCTGCTTATTTGTTTTGTCCTCATTCACATGATCTGTATAATTTTCCCAATGTTTGTAGTGGGAAAATAAACATAACTTAAAATTTATAAATAGGGAAGGGGAAGGGGGAATCATGTACAGGTACAAGCGCCCAATGATAAATGTAAATGTATTATATTCCTAAAATATACCAATAAAAGAATTTAAGCAAAAAATTATAACATTAACCATTTCAAAGTACTGTATATAATTCTGTGGCATTATGAAAATTTAATGTTGAAAAATTTAAGCTCATAAAAAAGTATAATAAATGCCCATTTTCCCTTCACTCAGTTACTCTTCATCAACATTTTGCCATATTTCTGTTCTGTCTCTGTCTCTCTCTATATATATGATTCTCTATACATGTGTATAGAGAGAGAGGTGTGATAGAAATATATAGTGACTATTGAAATTTAAAAATAATTATTACAGTAAAAGACACAGTGTTATTAATTCCCGTCAGAAGACTCCCCTGTGGTTCCAACACATTTATCCCATTGTTCTTGTGACCTTCTAAAGCAGTTCTGGAAGTCCTCTTTCATGAATGTCCTTATAGTGTATAATAAAAAAATAGAGTGATTGCTGCTGCTAAGTGCCATTCAATGCAAATGCAGGCTCTTAAAAAACATGTTGTCTCTTCTTCCATCTTATTCACTGGATCTAGCACCTTGGGACTTCTAGTTCTTGCTCAAAGTCAAAATCACCATGAAATGCAAACATTTTGAATTGATTCAGGACATAGAGGCAGCCATGATAGTGCAATTAAAGACACTTATGAAAGAGGACATCCAAAACTGCTTCAGAAAGTGGCAAGAACAATGGGATAAGCCTTATTAAGGGCAGGGGAGTATTTTGAGGGAGATTAATAACAATGTGCCTCTTAGTGTAATGGATTTTTAAAAAATGTAAACATGTACTGCTATTTTTCAATCACTGCATATATCATATAAAAATATATATATATATATATACACACATACATATATGTATATGTGTGTGTCGGTATGTGTAATTGGGATTCTACTTACTGGAGGCTTGATTATAAAAAATAAACTCAGCTCTTGGATTCAGCAATGGATTTTAGGAGAAGATACATAAAAACACACATAACAATATCCAGGTAGGTGGAGCAAAGGAAGCAGGAAAAAAATCACAGAGAGGTGTTTAGTGATTAGTGATTATCTACCTAGTAGAAACTCTATTTAGTATCTACTACTACAGTTATATGCCCAGTGCTGAAAACCTGTAAAATGTAATCTCAGTTGTATGCACCTAATAATAATGTGCTCGAGGGAGGTGATAATTTATTTTTTAACATGTTGCAACATTTCTAGGTCTTATCTTACCTAGACTATTATAATAGCTCTCCTTCCCTAACTGATCCATTTTACGTCTAGCTTTGCTCTTCCCAAAACCCCAGTGAATCATCCATGCTCTTGTCAAAAACGATCTTTTTGAAACTCTATGCTCATTTTCTTAACCTTGAATGGACCTTAAAAGCATCAGAAGTCAATTTTTTAAAATGTCAAGACCTTTGGTTGATGCAAATCAATGATGTAAGAGTCCTATAAGTAGATCCTAAACATCATAGTTTTGAGGATCCCCGGGTGGTTCCAATGCATTGTGAGAGTTGACAACTACACTTGTGAATGGACTATGCCTCTTTTCTTTTCAAAACTCCTACTGACTTCTGGTCCTTTCTATTTTGACTCCTTAGCATGGATACAATGACTTCCATGATCTGATCTGCACTTCATTTCCTAACCCACCTCCTGTCACTCTTCATAATTCTCTATATACTCAGTGATTCTTTGTGACTTTTATCTTTTGATAACTTGCATTCTTTGCGTGGAATAGCCTTACCTCTTGTCTGTCTGTCAGAAAACTATAACTATAACATCCCCTCTAGGAACTTTCTGTTGAGTATGCAGTGGCTATGGTTTGTGAACATTCTATTTTTATGCTTATTAAACAAAATTAATTCTAAACATTTGTTTACAGGCATATCCCCTACTCAGTTATGAAGTCCTTGAGTGCTGGAAATGTATCTTATTTTTCTGCATATCCCCAAAACTTAGCCACCAGAACTGGCATACAGTAGGTGATCAATATCTATTTGTATACAGAGTTCATGAATGAATGAATTTTTAAAAATGTATCATCATCTCAAAGACAGAAAAATAGACAAGAAAGAATGCTGTGGATTCAAGAGAAGGGGTTTATCAGTTGAATACTCTGCAAGTCTCCCTCCTTGGGAAGAAGGGATTTCATGGAGAAAATTAGATTCTGCTAAGAAGGATAACTAATTCCATATAAACAGGCAGCCAAGAACAGGCTGTGGCCAAAGTGTTGATGGATGACAGTTGGAAGTATGGCTTGAGAACCAACTAAAAATGACACATCAATCTGAGCTGCAAAATAAATTATTGGAACTCCAAAGGCTTTTGTTCTCTTTAAAATCTCACTCTACATGAACATTTAATAAGAACACTTCAGATTGCTATAGCTCTTTATAACTTCATACTTTACACATTCACATACATAATCCCATTGGAACTTCTTAACAATTCTTATAAGGACAATAGTATCAACTGTGTTTTAGGTTGGGCAAACGGAGGCCCTAAAAATTTCAAGAATCAGCCCAATGTCACACAGATAATAAGTGAAAGTCAGAACACAAATAGATCTTGAAATGAGAAAGAGAATGAAACAAGAAAGTTTAAAAAGTGAGGAAAAGTAAAGAGAAATAGATGATATGCAAAATTAAATTTCATTCAGGGTTTATTAACTTGAAGTTTCTGTTTCTTTTCTTAGTAGTAGTGAAGAGGATGGGGTAAAGAACAGCATGCTTTTAAGCTAAGAGTAATTGACCATCTATAATGTACCAGGTATGGTGCAAGTCATGTTACATTTAATGCCAATGAAATTTAATACGTTTAATACTATATGTAGATGTTGTTATCTAGTTTTAAAATGGAGAAATTGAGACATAGCAAGTTTAAATAACTTATCCAGATGCCTGTGAGAGTTGTAAAGAAAATTTGAACCCTGTTTTGTTTGACAAAAAAGCCAGTGCTATAACAACATACAGTTAATTCCTCTGTTATATTAGTTATATGTAAGAAAAATGTTTTATGCAAAAAAGTCCTTGCCCAGAACAATGTCATGAATTATTTCTCCTATGCTTTCTTCTAGTACAAATAGTTTCATATTTCAAGGTCTCTCATCTAATTATTTAATCCATTTTGAGTTAATTTCTGTATATGGCAAAAAGACGAGGGTCTACCTTTATTTTTCTATACGTGGACTTCCAGTTTCCCTAAAACAATTTATAGAAGAAACTGTCCTTTCCCCATAGTGTGTTCTTTGAAACTGTCCAAAACTGCCAAAAATCTGCTGGCATGGGTTTATTTCTGAGTTCTCTATTCTGTTCCATTGTTCGGCATATCTGCTTTTATGCCTGTACCATGTTGTTTGAGTTATTACAGCTTTGCAATATACTTTGAGGTCATATGACAGCTTCAGCCTTGTTCTTTGCAGTCAAGATTGCTTTGGCTACTCAGAGCATTTTGTAGTTCCACACACATTTTTAGAATTGTGTGTTCTATTTCAGTGAGGAAGGTCATTGATATATTGTTACGGACTGCATTGAATCTGTAGATTGTTTTGCATGGTATGGGCATTTTAACAATCTTAATTCTTTCAATACATAAGCACAGGATATACTTTCATTTACTTGTGTCTTCAATTTATTTTGTTAATGTTTTATAGTTTTATTTGTACAGGTCTTTTAAGTCCTTAGTTAAATTTATTCCGAGGTATTGTTTTTATGTATTGTAAATGGAATTTTTCTTTCAGAAAGCTAATTATTAGCATTTAGAAATGCTGATGGTTTTTATGTTAATTTTCGTATCCTGCAACTTTCTCAGTTCTTAGTTCTAATTGTTTTTATTGTAATCTTTAAGGTTTTCTATGTATATAATCATGTCATCAGCAAACAGACAATTTAGACAATTTATCTTCCTCTTTTCTAATTTAGATGCTTTTTCTTTGGTCCTGGGGATTGAACTCAGGGCCTTGAGCATACAAGGAAGGCAGCAGAACCACTGAGCTAAATCCCCAGCCCTTGGATGTTTTTTATTTCTTTACTTTGCCTAATTACTCAGTATGGGACTTCCAGTACTATGATAAATAGGAGATATCTTTGTCTTGTTACAAATCCTAGAGAAAAAGCTTTCACCTTTTCCCCATTCAGTATGATATTAGCTGAGAGTTTGGCATATAAAGCCTTTATTGTACTGAGGTACATTTCTTCTATACCTAAATTTTTGAGTATTTATCATGTAATTTTATCAAATGCTATTTTTCCATCTATTGAAATCATATGGTTTTGTACTTCATTGTATTAATGTGGTGTATTGCATTTATTGATTTGTGTATGTTCAACCATCCTGGAAACCATGGAATGAATGGTACATGAACAATAGCACATAGACCAAAAAGAACAATAAACAATTGAGATTACATTAATCTAAAAAGTTTCTGCAGAAAAAAGGAAACAATCACCAGAATGAAGAGATAGTCTATAAAAACACAATGGGATAAAAAAGTTGCTAAGTCTGCACCTGTTAAAGGGCTAATGTCCATAAAATATAAGAAACCTAAATAAATCAGTAACAAAATAACATTATTAAAATGTAAAAAGGCACTGCCAAGGAGCATGTAAAAATTGCTCAACATTATTAATCATGAGGGAAATGCAAATCTATACCACATGAGCTACCACATCACAACAGTTAGAATGACTAATATCAAAAACACAAAAGATAACGTGCTGGTAGGATACTGAGGAAACTTTTGTGTGTTGTTGGTGGGAATGTAAATTAGTATGGTCATTATGGAAAGTACTATAGAAGTCTGTCCTCCTCAAATTAAACCTATAACTACTACGTAATTCCATAATCTCCTTACTGGATATGTTTCCCAGAGGAAAAATACTTAGTAAGTCAAAAATATATCTGCACTCCCGTTTATTTCAGCACTATTTTTTTTTTTCGTACTACAGATCAAACTCAGGACCTTGTGCTTGCAAGGCAGGAGTCAGCACCACTGAGCTAAATCCCCTGCCCAGCACTACTTCTAATAGCCATCAACTGACAATTGAATAATGAAAATGTGATATATATAGATACAGATATAGATATATGCCATTAAAATGATGCTTTTGTGACAACATGGATGATATTATGTTAAGTAAAATAGTCCAGTCAAGAAAGATAAATACCATGTGACCTCGCTTATAGTGTATACAGAATCTAAAAAACCTGATCCCTTAGAAAGAGAGACAGAATGGTACTTACCAGCAGCTGGGTGATGAGGGAGCAGTGGATAAAGGGGAGAGCCTAGTAAAAAAGTTACTTAATTACAAAGATGTAGGAAGAATAATTTTCAAGAGATCTGTTGTGAAACAAGGTGGCTATAAGTAATGAGGATATATTTTTTTCTTGAAAATGTAGAGTTGATGTCATGTGTTCTCATCACAAAATTAACCATGTATTTGCTTATTAGATAGATTTAACAGTTCTGCAATATGTATAAAACACTTCAAAACAACACGTTGTACATGATTAAGACAAAACTGTTAGCTTTCAATATGAAAAATAAAAAGTAAATTTACTTTTAAAATATTTCATGAAAATATGATTTGGAACATGTAATGTCTTTTCACGTTTAATATCTTAAGACACCAACTCAGGGAAGGGAAAAGACAATATTCTGAACAAGGCCGAAATAGTCGTGAGAGTCAACCTGAAAGGAAAGTGAGACTCGAGTCCTAAAGCATGGGTAAAATGTGAAGCACCAGCCTAGGGAGGGTAGTCCAAGGAAATATAACACCACAGAGAAAAGTACTGAGGAGAGCAGCATCTGCTGGACAGCTAGAAAAGAACCCAAGAATTGTGAGTGTGACAGATTGCTAGCATAAAAGAAACGGAGAATGTCCTAGATTGCTACTATGGAAGAAATGCAAAAGATCCTAAACTTCACTGTTGGTAGGATACATACTTTCTCCTAACAGGTTTGAGCTTGGGAGAAGTTGCATTTTTGGATGGTAACATAAACTGCAGGCCTTTCTGGTACATGAAAATTAAATTGCTGATTGCTGGGCTGTGTTATGAAGGAGAGCAAGTTACCAGTTATCATCAGCTCCCTGCAGGGCCCCACTGTCACAACAATACCTGACAAATAGACCTTGAGATAAGAACAAGAGAAAAAATGAGACATGAGATAAACAAGCTTTTAAAAAACCCAGAAGAAGTATCTTTTATAGATTATTTTTTATGGAAAGATAATACATGCATTTCATACAAAAAGTTTCAATGAGTACAAAAGGGTAAAACAACAAAAGGCACTCTACTTCTGCACTAAATATTCAGCACATACAGTCAATTTTTATTTCTTTAACTGAATATCATTCTGATACATAAATACATACTAATTTATTTATCCCATTGTCTTATAAAACACATTTCATTCAGTACCAGTTTTCACTAATAGAAACAATGCTGTAACAAACATCCTTGTACCTGTATACATTTTCATACTTGTACAAATATTCTTATAATATCAAAATCTAGAATATGAATTAAGGGCAAATGCATTTTATAGTCATATGTATTACAAAATTTTGTCCTTCAAAGAGATTGAACAAATTTATAATCCCACCTCCAAGATATAAAACACCCAGTTATTTATCTTCAACAATACTAGACATTATTTAACTTTTTAAATTTTCTCATATGGTGGAGGGAAATGCTTTACTATTGCTTGAATTGGTGTTGCTTTAACCATTGCTGATGTTAAAATGTATTTTTGTGTGTTTATTAACTACATATAGCTGATTTTCAGTGAACTATCTGCTTGTGGCTTTTATTTGTTTTCTATTTATGCCTCTCCTCTTTATTTCTGTAGATCTGTGAGAGACGATTACATATTAAATTAGTTTTAGTCCAGTGTTATTTGAACTAAGATATTGGTAAAATTCAACTGTTATTGGTCAGGTTCATTCAAGATTAAATGAATAAATTACAGTTTGATTGTATTTATTGTATTTGCCATGAAAAATTAAAGATGTATATGTAACTGGGTTAATCAAACTTTTTCTTTTTGTTTTCTGGACTTTACATCTTTCTTAGAAAGGTCATTGCCACTTCAAGATTACATATAATTTTTGTATGTTTTTCTCCTGGTACTTTTACAATTGAATTTTCCATTTGATACTTTGATATTTCTGGAACTTATATTGGGGTAAGAAGTTGGATTATCTCTATCCTATGGCACTCATTTATCTATTCACATACCAGAGTCAAACAGTTTTGTTCATTAGAGATTTACAATACCTTTTAATTTATGCTAGAGCAAGTTTCTTCCAATACCCCTCCCATTTCCCACCACTTATTTTTCTCTTTTAAAATTATTCTGGCATGTCTCATGCTGAATTGTGTGTTTGTGTGTTTGTGTGTGTGTATGTGTGTGTCGGTGTGTGTGTGTGTGTGTAGTTGGAAGACACTTTGTTCAAGTGATGGACAGCTATTGTCTCAAGAATGAGAGTATATTCCCGATCCTACATTTTGAGAAGCACACATTCATGTGCATAAGCATGCACACACAGAGACACACATGCATGCACACATACACACACTAAAAACATACAAATAACACATCTTGAAAATATAATCACTTACAGATGAAACACCAGGGTACCTACAATAATTCAAGAGTGATGTTGACATGTTCAGCAAATAAAAATGCAAGGTACTGAGTTAAATTTGAATATCAGATAATGAATTTTTTAGTATAAGTATGTCCAATTATTGCATGGGAAGTTCTAAAGGAGGTGGAGGGGGAGAGAATGGAATTGAAATGTGTTATGTACATGTACCAATTCCTTACAGTGAATGTATCATTATGTACTGCAAACATGTACTAATAAAAGTCAAAAATTAAAAATTAAAAAAAGAAAAGAAAAAAATAATGAGTTTTTTTGTTTATCTGAAATTTAAGTTTCACTGAGTGGTCTCTGCTTTACAGGAAATCCTAACCAAAAGGAAAGTAAAGAGTAGTTTAAAAGTACAAAAGAAAATTATGTAGACTGATGAATTAACACATTCTGGTCGATGGGAGCCTCTTAATACAGACACATAGACAGTGGCTCAAGCAGTAAAATTACAATTCTGGGGTGTGAATCAAATGAGCTTGTTTTGTCTTCTCAGCTTTGGCTTGAAAAATGAAACTCCTTAAATAAAATGCAAAAAGCTCTATGTTTGTGAAAGCTTTTTGGCTTTTTGACTCTAAGTTTAAAAAGAAAAATCAGTTTAATAGAAATAAAAGTTAAAATTCTATTCTATTTACACCATACTATAAAAATTTTTGATATAAAGGATTTCGTTTAAGATTAGTGTTTTGAGTTTAAATTATTGGGAAAGTTCTCAAATTGATTTTTTCATTTGGAGTTGTTGTGTAAATGCTATAGTTATTAATCACTTTAGGAAATAAGTTTAAGTGGAATTCTTTATGATTTATTAAGCCTTTTATTTTTAAGTGGCCAAGTGGTCTGGATATGAAATTAGAATGTTCTGTAATTCATGAATATTTGCTTCCCTAGCTCTTTACTCAAAATGAACTTTACTTTGTAACTCCTGTGCATGTTTTTGTAGTACAGTATATTATAAAAAGCATTAGCTCTGGAGTGAGAAGACCTGGATTAAATTCCACTCTTTTCCTCTTAGTAGAACCATGTTGTTAATATGGGCTGAGCATCTTCAACTCTCAGTTTATTCATCAGGAAAATGAACATGACAACCCATACTTCTTACCGTGGTAATACAAATTAAATAAGATACGCAGTTTAAATGCATGGCACTTTGCAGGCAGTTAATTAATGTTAATTTATTCAGAGACAACCACTGAAAATTATATATATTTGCAAAATGGTTTCCATTGGTGCATTTCTAGATGGTAGAATTTTATTTGCAATTTGAATTCTCTTTAAAAGCTGGTATGTTATCTGTTCCCACAAACATGGAGAAAATTGCGATAAATACAATTTTGATATAATGTTAATGTGAACAGTATGAATCAAAAGAACCAAAAATATACAACATGTATCAACAATGTTCCTTATGGAAATATACTGAATTGTAATAATGATCTTTGCCTTTTGGTTGGAAAGAGTAAGATGCTAATAAGATCCTCTTACCATATGGGAGAAAATAGTAGCTAGACTTGAGGGGCAAGTGTTGTGTCTCATGATCCTTCTATGGTACATCCCTTGAGTAAGCCTACTCTTCTTGTCCACATTGGCACACAAATGGCGAACATTTGGTTCTTGCTAATTTTTTTCTCATTGGAAATTTGTCCAGTGAAATTTCTTGCATACTGTGGTTAGATGTCGGAAAGGAGCCTATCAACTATGGCTGGCCTCAGGCTTTCTGGATGGGTGTTCATGATCTGTGGGAGTGGGAAGGCAATGAAAGACAAGGCCTCCCAGTGAATGTCCTATAAATCACTACTTGCCAGTTTCTCCCACATAGGCTCTACCTTCAACTAACATAGTAATTGAGGGGAAGTTAGAACAACTGGATTCTTCTCGCTGTGTTCTGGAGCAAGTTGTTTAAACTTGCCTGGCCTCAGTTTCCTCATCTGTAGAGCAGAGGAGGAGGAAATGTTTTGAAAATCTCCAGGCCTGGTATGAAGTTAAAGAACAGACTTGAATGTTCATGACAAAGCAAGTAGTGCTATGTAAATACAAGTGTAGAATCTCATAATTTACAGTGACAGTAATGATACTATGATAATCAAGAGCAATCAGATCTTCTGCTTGGTTTAGATAGAAGGTGAGATGGCCTTAGGTAGCATTCAAACCTGAGATTTCTCAGGGAACAGAGGGAACAGCAAACTATCCCTTCAACACCTCTTCTTCACTTGTTTTCTCCAGAGAATCTGGCTGTTTGGACTCTGATCATGTCTTTCTCTCTTTCTCTCTTATTGACTCTTATAAGAGTATTGTGGTTGACATACCAATAACTGGATGTATAATAAAATTCCGTGCAGTGGATACGTGATGGAAGTTTAAAACCTAACATCACATGGAAAAGATGAGTTATTAACTTTCTCATTTATTTTGACAATAAAACTACAGTACTTCATAATTAAAAGTTATCATACAAGACATAGGACCAATAAAAGGAAATCCATGTTATCAATCAAATAAAAGACTTGAACCATCAGATTATGTAGAAAAGTCCTTTTCAGTTCTGACACTTTTAACTAGGAGTCCTTGTGACAAAAGCTCAGCTACTTTTCCAATCCAGCACCCCCACTCCCGCAAGCACAACTAGTCTCACTGTAAACTAATTTCTTCTGCCCTCCCTTCCCAGCTTATCCCAGTTGCCCTTGGCATCTCTTTCCCAATGCAAATTCCATCCCTTCCTCTGCACTTAGCTAAAGCCTACTGAGCCTTTCAGAATGAGTTACCAATGGTGCAAGTAGTGACTGGTGACCAGGAAATGTGCTAAGTGATTTATATAATTTCTTACCTGCAAATAAGCTTTCTGAGGGTGGACTTAGGTCTTCTGCATTTACGTGAAAGGAAAGTGAAATTTATAAAGTTTAAGTCATGTACCAGGGATTACACAGCAATGGCAAAGTTTGGATTTGAATTAAAATCTCTCAGGCCCAATAGTGGGTTTTTTAAGTTCAAGACTGACCTCACTCAGTCCCAAAGATTTTTACTCTTCTCAGACACCCTCCAGGTCTTCAAACAAGCCATATATTTAATACTATTTGGCAGTAGACTTACTTGGATTTATATGTTCTCTTCCCAATTCCTTTTTAGTTCCCTGAAAGAAAGCAACTTCAACTTTCTATTTCAAGTGGGCGGTTCTGTGACTTGCACACAGTAGGAGCATAATAAATATTGGTTGATAAGTGCACATCAGATAATTTTGCTGCCCAAAACCTGTGTCTGGGTATTAAATATGTTTTTATCAGTAGAAGAAAACTGTAGCTAAGGTATTTGTGAGCTGAAGCCATTGTTACCTCTGTTGCTAAGGGAAGTCAGTTACCCTGGGATACTAATTAACTGCAGCTATTGTGGAAATTAAGCCAGCAGCCCCCAGCGGGTTCAGAGAGCCAAAGGGAGGAGGGAATCTAGAAGGTGTCAAGTAAGAAAGTATATTTAGGGTTTGAGGGAAAGTGACTAAGGGGGAGGGGGCTTGTACACTTGCAGGACCATCACATCTCTCTGAAGCCTATTTCTCCTCCTTAGTGGGCAAATAGGTTGTTCCCTATAATTAGCTCAAACTGTGGCAGCAAGGTGAATAGACTGGCAGTGGCTGAGATCTACATTTCTTTTCTCGCTAGGCCTTGAGGGATAAGGATCTGGGGGTCTTTGACGTCAAAGCAGCTCCAAGGCTGAATGAAAAGTACCTGTCAAAAGAGACTTTTCATTCTAAGTTAAGATTCCAGTTGAGCTGATGAAGGGAAAGGAAGAGATCAATAAGGAAAGGTAACAGTCGCTACCTGGGGCGCCTATCACTTTTAAAAGAATTATCTACTCTGCTGTCTAAATTAGAGTTCAAAAGTTTTAATAAGGGGATTGATTTATTATTCTAGAAAAAAGTCTGAACAGTCTGCTTATTATCTGCAACATATCCAGAGCTCAAATTTTTTAGACCTGGACTCAAGTTGCTCTAACAGACTAGTTCCACCTAGTGATGGTGTACCTAAACTGCAATTTGTTTTTCTCAGGAAATGAAAATGTGGCCTTTACAAGAGGCCACTGCAGCACTGAAGTCATGAAATTATTCAACAGCTGAGCATCGGCTTCCTGAGAAGCTCTGGGCTAGGGACAGTGACGCATGCCTGGTGAAAAGGGAGAGAGAGTGCTTTGCATATTGGCTAAGTGAAACAATAATAAAACTTCTGATTAACAGCAAGTGGTGAGAGCAACAGGCCTACAGGAAGCATATAAAATAATATTTAGACTGTGGCAGATGAGATTAACCCTCTCCCTGCTGACTAATGCTGCTGAAAGATCTGTAGAAGAATTCAAAATCATCTTTCGGCATGAGAGAGGGAGAGGGAGGGAGGGAGAGAGAGAGAGAGAGAAACAGGAAGAAAATCCCAAAAGGAATTATGACCAGAAGGACCAGAAGGACATTGGGGCACAATGAAATCCAGCAGCAGCATCCTACCTTTCTCTATTTAATGAAGAAATGCTATAAAGTGATTGTCCAAGTTCACCAGAGCAACACCAAGATCTTCCTAACTCCAGACTCACATATCCAAAAGCCTTACAAGCTAAGCATTTTCCACTCTGAGCATCCAAAGCTACAAAGTTACAAAAGCAGTAGACAAGACCAAATACAGGTCTCACAGCTCCCAGTCAAGGCTATTCTATGGCAGCAAGTACTGAGCCCCAAATGTCCAGGGGAGTCAGGCCTTCTGTAATTCAGATAGAGGCAAGTTGGGTAGTACATCCTATGGGCAGGTTCCATCAAGCTCACTGGCCACAGCTGTATGCTTTGGGCAATGGCACCCATACTTGGGGAACTAGACCTTGAAAATATTCTCCAGAATAGCTAAGCTTTTTCTTCTATCATGGATGGATGCTGCTCCACTTGAGGCACAGGTGTCTGTCCATCCAGTTTTCCCCATCTCCACATCATTCTCCTTTGGCTCAGGTTTCCTGCTCATGCCTTGACTCCAATACTAACTCCTCTCTGGGATGCCAATGAGCACCTGTGGCCCTCTTACCACATGCCTGGTCTTCTGTCAGCCAACTGAGATTCCAGTGAATATGCAGATTTCAAAGTAGATCTAGATTTCAACTAGATTAGGTGATGGAAAGTTAAGGAGGAAGACCTGGAAGTCGGTATCTGAACGCAATTCTTCCAGGTTGTTCTGATTCAGCAGATCAGCAGACTAGAACCTGGACTGGAGTTTTGTGCCAGCACTACTGGTTCCATGACCTCTAAGATGTTTGCCAATGTTATCACCCCCCTCATTGATCTACTCCTTTTGAATTCATGTAATATATTATCAAAGATGATGACTTTTAAAAGACAACCAGTACAGATGGTTACCTAGAATAGGAGTCCCCTTCTTAGGATCCCAATGCATGTTTATCTGATACTACCTGGCCTCCCCTCCCCTCTCCTTGTACAGAAGGACCCACCATCCCACTAGATAGCTATTTCAACTCCCATCACCTCCTTTAGCAACCCTAGTACAGAAAGATCTTTGCCATTAAACTGTTATCAAATCTTTTCATGTTGCATCCTGAACCCACTTTGGGGAATTACTAACATTAACAAGAACTGTTTGAAACATTCACAGAATTCTCTGCTGAAAAAGTACATTGCTTTGAAAGTGATGCTGTCTCTTTCAGAAAACAGTTCATAGAAAATTCTTCTGCTAAAGCAGTTTGTACTTGTTCCCCTGGGTGTGTGTCTTCTATTAAGGCAGTGATCTCAGAATCCTTGCTACAAAAGCCAAAACAATATGCTAAATCCCTTCAAGCATCCCTAGACAGGCAGATATATTGGTGGTCAGCTGTGGAGGGCAACATGGAAACTGAAATCAATCTGCTTTAGCTTCTGCACTTTAGCAGCATTTTTAAAAATTGCCCTTCTCTGTTGCTTGCTGCTTCAAGACACTTTCTGTTGAAAGGGAAATTTGTGCATGGAGCCTCTAAGAAATAGCTACCTAGCATAGACCTCTGTAATCATAAATTATTTCAAAAAGGGAAGCAGAAAAGGGAGACATTTGTGGATGGAAAGAACTCTCCATGTCAACTGTGTAAAGGTCACCAGGCAGGACCTTGACTTAAGCTGACATTAAATAATGATTCATTCATTAGGATTAAATTGAAAATCCTGGAGACCCAAAAAAAGCATCACAGCTCCAGAGGCACCACTTATAAGAGGAGGGGATGGAGAAGGCTCCAAAAGATGGTCCTCTGGTAACAAATGAAACAAATGGCACAGAGGAGATCTAGTAAACAGGATGAACCCAGAGTAAAAGAGAGAATAATAAAATTAGGTAGTACTGGGGGTGTGGGTAGCTATATGAGCTCCAGCTCTGCAGGATCTAGGCAAAATAATCCAGAAGAGGACAGAAAATGGCAGCCTAATCCTAAGGCATTGCTAGAAAAGATGGGGTGGACAGGGAGTCAGCATAGGAACTTGGGGACCCAAGGGATAAGAGTCACTTATAACAGGGGAAATCAGAGAGCAAAGCAAGTCAGAGGTAGGGCTTGCAGATGGGATTTTCAGTTGTCTCAACTGGAGAAGCTGGAAGAAGCCCATGTATTCAGTTGGGAGATTATGGGGCTGATGTTGATTACATTCCTCAGAATCCCACTGTGCTCCATACAAACAACCTTGAAAACTCCACATTTTTTAAAAAATAAAAGAAGACAATTTATTGAAGATGAGGAAGGAGGATGAGAGATGACAGACAGCTGCTCTGGAATAGTAGGGAGAATTCAAAAGTGAATTGCTCTTAAACCCCAAAATTTAAAATTTTGTTTTCTACAACAATAAAAATTACCAAAACTGTATCCCAGAATACATAGATACAACGAAACCAATTGCCATACAAGAAATTGCGAAAATTGTCAAAGGACAATATTCCTTTCAAAACACCAGAACTAAATTGTTTCTTGGGTAAATTCTACCAGATTCATTTTTTTCTTAGTTTGGGCACTTTTTAATTACATAAAAATGAAGATAATGTATTTTCTAATACACCCACACAAAATTTGCCCTATTATAACTTAGTGTATTTGTTAAAGAGCCAATACTGACACATTGTTACCAACTAAAGGCCAAATATGAATTCAAACTTCCTTCGTTTTAACCTAATGCCCTTTTTCTGTTACATGATATTTCAGCCAGGATTCCACATTACATTTAGTCATCTTATCTCCCTAGGCTTTTCCAGGCTGAGACAGTTTCTCAGAGTTTCATTATTTCGTGCCTTCACTAGTTTTGGGGGAGTACAGGCCAGATATTTTACAGACTATGCCTGAAGTGAGGCTTTTCTGTAGTTTTGTTTTGTTTTGTTTTTTCTCATGGTTACACTAGGATGTCAGGCTGTTGGAAGACAACAGATACAAAGTTCTATTCCCATGAGGTGGTATCACATGCACAGGCTACCATCATGACTCACCACTTTCAAAGTTAACCTTGACTGCCTGGCTCAGCTAATTCTTCTCTGGTTTCTCAACCATAAAGGGACACTCCCCCCAAGCCATTCCGTACTATACTGTTTGGAAAGAAGCCACTATAAGCAATCCACTTTCAATGAGAAGTACCTTAAGGATGAAGCACCTCTACAAATAATTTGGAATCCTTCTGCACAGATTTGTCTTTTCTCCTCCATATTTTTATTTATTCAACATTTACTTACAACAGTATGAACTCATAGGGATTTATTTTAAATTTTGGGTTATATTTCAATGCTACTTAATTTTATTTAAAAATTATTCCAGGTTTGGGATTATGTCAAAATAAAAAGTTTCTGCAAAGTGAAGGAAAGAATCAACAGAGCACAGAGACAATTTAGGCAATGGGAGACAATATTTTCAAACTATGCATCTGATAAGCAATTAATATCCAAAGAATACTTGGAGGTTCTCGAACAACTCAACAGCTACAAAACTGACAACCTGATTTTTAAACTGGGGCACAAATTTAAACAAACACTTCTAAAATGAAGGCATACAAGATCTGGGAATGGGAAAAGACAGGAGGGAGAGGAGGGGAAGGGGCGGTAAAAAGCATCAAGATATAATATGTATATGTACCAACTGCCAGGAATCAATGTGTTTATTATGTATTGCAAACATATATTGTACTAACAAAAAGGGAAAAACAAGTGATTAACAGGTATATGAAAAAATATCTGCCATCCCTAATTATCAAGAAAATGCAAATGAAAACTACAATGAGATATTACCTCACAACTATCAGAATGGCTGTCAAATATACAAAATATAACAAGTGTTGTTAAGGATGTGAGAAATGGAAATGCTTACACGTTGTTGGTGGAAAAGTAAATTAGTAAACCATTATAACAAATGGTATGAAGGTTCTTGGAGAATTTTTAAATAAACTATCATATGATAACTAATCTCACTACTAGATATTTACTCAAAGGAATTTTTTTAAAAAAGCAATGAGTCAAAAAGATATCTATATTTCCATGTTCATTGCAGCATTATTTACCCCAAGAAATGGAAGCAATTTAGGTGCCCATCAGCTGATGAATGGATAGAGAAAATGTGCTATATATACACAATGGAGTATTATATATCCAAAAAATAATTAAATCCTATAATTTCCAATTTGGGGTAACACAGATGAACTTGAAAGATATTATGTTAAGTGTCATCAGCCAGGAACATAAAAACAAATATCACTTGATGTTTCTTATGTGTGGAATCTAAAACAATTGACCTCATAAAAGCAGAGAGTAGAATGGTGGTCACCAGAGGTTCAGGAGGAGAGGGAAGGTTAGGAAGGTGGTATTAAAAGAATTCAAAATTTCAGCTAAATAAAGCAGAATAACTTCAAGAAATCTATTGTACAACATGATGACCATAATTGATAATGTACTGTATTCTTAATTCTATTCCATTTTTATTTTTTCAGTAGTACGTGTTTGCAGTACATAATGATTACATTCCTCATGGGGAGTTGGTACATGCCCATAGCACATCTCAGGGGGTTTTTTTGCACCCCCCTTCCCCTCTTCTCTCTCCATCCCTCTATTTCTTGGTCCCCTTCCCATTTGAAAAATATCTGTTTCCCTATTTCCTACTATCTGTCTTTCATTTTGCCCTTTTTCTATATTTTGGGTGTCTCATATGAGAGAAACCATGTGATATATAAGCATATGTGTCTGATTTATTTTAATTAACATTATGATCTTGTATTCTTGAAAGTCACTGGAACAGTAGATGTTGAGTGTTCTCCCCACAAAAAATGATAGTATGTGAGGTAATGTATATATATACACACATATATATATATATATATATATATGGATGCTTTATGAAAATATGTATATAATTTGGTTGATTTAAAACTAATTTTAAAAACTTATCCAAAAACCAAGATGAATTACATAAGTACAGTAAAAGAGAGTCAAACTCAACACATGTGCAGTGTATCTATGGATTCCCATAGAAAAGATTCCCTTCTAGTATAGTACATGTGTGAACACTTCATTAATGAACTAACATTTAGTATTGATTTGACAAAAGAATTCCAGCTTTTGCTTATTAGGAGCTCTTTTATTTGGCTCCTGTGTCTCCATAATGCATTCCCATGATTGTAGGGACTTACAAAATGCACTTACTTATTTTCTGGCACTATAAAAAGTTTCAAGTTCATTTTAATATAATTCTTGTTTTAGCTTTAGAATGGGCAGTTCTTTTTCCCCCATTAAGTTTATTGGTACATTTTAGGTATAAAATACAGTTATATTCATCATTGGGATCTTGTACCATTACATGAGTATCTTGGTTCTTATTTTTTTCCC
>NW_004624797.1:10937428-10978194 GCF_000247695.1 Heterocephalus glaber
TCTCTCTCTCTCTCTCTCTCTCTCTCTCTCTCTCTCTCTCTCTCTCTTTCCTTCTTTTCTTTTTCTTTACAGTACTGGAGATTGAACATAGGGCCTCCTGTATGCTAAGCAAGTGCTACACTGCTGAACTTCATCATTAGACCCCCTGCCATATTTTACATGGCTACTGATTTGAATCCACATCTGCCTTGACTGTAACTGTTTTGATGTGTTATGTTTGTTCATTTTTCTCTTCTTTCCTTCTTTTTATGCCTGCATTGGTTTTAATTGAGGATTTTGTGACTTCTTTTTAATTTCTTCAATTGGTATATCAATTATACATCTTTTAAATTTTTCTGGATTTTTGGCGGGAATGAGGACCAACCATATATGTTTTTCATTTTGTAGTAAAATACAGATAATATGCAATTTGCTATTTAAACCATTTTAACATTAATTACATTTGCAATGTTGCACAGCCATTACCATTATGCTTTCCAAACAGAAATTCTGCATACATTAAACAATAGCTTCCCTGCTGATAACCTCTAATGTACTTGCTGTCTCTATGAATTTTCTATAAGAGATAATTTATATAAAGAGAATCACACAGTAAAACAGTAGCCTTTTAGATTTAGCAGAATATTTTCAAGGGCAATCCATATTGAGGCACATATCAAAACTTCATATTTTTATAGCTGAATAATATCCCATTATGTCCACATTCTGTTTGTGCATTCATCTACTGGTGGATATTTGGGTTGTTGGGAATAAAGCCAACGTAAGTACTTACATGCAAGTATCTGTTGGAGTCCACGGTTTCAATTCTTTCGGATGTGTATATATATATGTGGAATTTCTGGATCAATGGGTAATTCTGGGTTTAACTTTTTGAGGAATAGCCAAACTGTTTTCCACAGTGGCTCCACAGTTTGCATTTCCGTCACTAATGTAAAACATTTGAAAGGTTCAGGTTTGTTCACATCCCTGCCGATGTTTCTTAGCACCTGTTGTTTAGAAAATCCATTTTAAAAAATATGAAATTATATCTCATTGTAATTTTGATTTGCATTCACCTAATCATTAATAATGTCAAGCATATTGTCATGTGCCTGTTGATCACTTGTGTATCTTCTCTGGAGAAATATCTGAATCCTAGGCCCATTTTCACATTTGGTTTTTGTCTTTTTGGTGTTAAGTTTTAGGAATTCTTTATATACCCTAGATATTAAACATTTATTGGACATATAATATATAAATATTTCCCCCAATACGTGTGTCGTCTTTTCAGTTTCTTCATACCATCCTTTGTTTTACCTAATATTTAAATTTTAATAAAATCAATTTATGTATGTTTTATTTTGTTGTGTGTACTCATATCATATTTGAGAAGCAACAAAATCAGTATCAAGCAGATTTTTCCCTATTTCCTTCTAAAAGTTTTACAATGTTTTCTCTTAAATTTAGTTCTTTGATTCAGTTTGAGTTAATCGTGCTATTAAATATAAGGCACAATATAATTTAATTCATTTGCAGGTGGACATTTTAGTTTTTCCAGCGCTAGTTGTTGAAGACAATTGTTCTTTTTCTATTGAATGGTCATGGAACTCTTGTCAAACTTTAGTAATTAAATATAGATGTAAGAGTTTATTTCTGACTTTAAGTTACCTTCCATTGGTCTTTATGTATTTATGCCAATATCACACTATTTGATCACTATAGCTTTGTAATAAATTTTGAAATAAGCAAGTATGAGTAGCCCAACTTTGCCCTTCTTTAAGATTATTTTGACTCTTTGGTCATTTTTGCAATATCATACTAATTTTAGATCCAGCATCTCCATTCCTGAAAAAAGGGTCACTGGGATTTCATTAGGGGTGATATTGAAACAGTATATTGCTTTAGGTAGTATTATCATCTTAATAATATGAAGTATTTCAATCCTTAAACATAGGATTCTTAGAGCTCTTCTTTAATTTCAGTATAATTTTGTAGTTTTCAACATGCAAGTCATATTTCTTCATTAAATTTATTCCTCATTATTTTATTTCTTTTGATGCTATTGTAAATGAAGTTATGGATTTTAATGCTGACTCCTTTTTTAGTTTTTGAAACAATATCTCACTATGTAGCTCAGGCTGGCCTTGAACTTGTGATCTTCCTGCCTCAGCCTTCCATCGTAACTCCCAACGCTGGGATTACAAACATGTGTCACCATGCCCAGCTTCATTTATTTGATATGAGTGCATATAATACACACAACATATTTTGAAATTCTAGTATCAATTTCTAATTCTTCCCTCAATAACAAATTGTAGAAAACCACTTGCCCAAGAACAGCTAAGAGAGGATGCCTTTGTTGTACATTTTTTCCCACTATTTTATTATTGTTTTAATTGTAAAAATTTATGGAGCTCAGTATAATAACTTGTCATGTATAGGATATGTAATGATCAAATTAAGGTCATTAATATTCTACATCCTTAAACTTTCTTTTCATTTTGGATTGCTCATTATTAACATATAGGAATATGCTACAATATCATATGCTGGAAATCACCCAATATATTGTTACTGTTGTTACTTTAAACAGTTATATTTTAGATCTATTAAAAAGTGACCACTTCCAAACTCTTCATATATTGGAGCTAAAACTGGAGGTCTCAAATTCCATCAGATTTTAAAGAAACAAATTATTTCAATGTTATTTAATCTCTTCCAGAACATAAAGAAAGAAAAAAGCTTCCAAATATGTACCAAAATTGACAAAATAAAACTACACTCAATTCTTAATTATTAACACTAATGCAAAAATACAGAATTAAATGTTAATAAATAACAGTCATCAACCCATTAAAATAAAAAATATATCAAGGCAGTGAGTATTACACCAGAAATCAGAAAAGAATTAAACACTGGGAAATACATTAATACAATTAAGTATGTAAATTTCTCAAAGAAAATTTATAATAATTTCCTTAAATAACAATATTCATTTTATAAAGTTCAGTGACCATGCCAGATTAACAAAAGTAGGTTATCACTAAAACAGGACACAATTGACAGAAAAAAGAATAAGAAAGTAAAACAGAAAATATGCAAAAACCTAGTATCTAGCTTACTGTTGTGATATGAAAAGTATTATATTGAAATCAGGAATAAAGCAAGTTTGTCCAAAATCATATCTAATATTTAACATTATTTGTGGTATTTTTAGTGTAAATCAAATAGATAAAGATCAGAGAAAGGAGACATCAGCATTGAAAAGAGGGAAGTAAATTTTTCATTTTTCAGGTATATGATTGTATACCTTAAAATAACAGAACAAAGGCATATAAATTACTAAAACAGTAACAAAGTCTTTCTCCTCTTATTTTCCTTTCTCTTGGATGTGGCAGTGTGGCAATTAGAAAGTGAGAAGGCTGAAGAGGCTGTTGGCTGAGGAAATGGCAATGAGGCCATGAACTGTGGTCATCAGCATAGTCAGAAGACTGATTAGATACAAGGATATTAAAACTGGCAGTAAGAATATTCAAAATAATGGGAGCTAGGTGCCGGGGATTTAGCTCAGTGGTTCTGGCTCCTGCCTCACAAGCTCAAGGTCCCAAGTTCGATCCCTGGTACCAAAAAGAAAAAAAAAAAATTGGGAGCTAGGTTTTTCACTGACAGAGAAGTGATTTACAAATACAGAAAGTGGGAAGGCTAGAAAGACTCATGAAGTGTTGGATTTGAACAGTGTGTGCTGCTCACACTTTACACATCCAGAGAGAGAGAGAGAGAGAGAGAGAGAATGGATTTGTGTACAACTCCACATGTACAAATATTTCCTATCTCTGCTAAAGGGCACTGGCTACACATATTTTGGTTTCTAAATATTACCTTCCTTCTCAAAATACTACAAGATCTTTGCAAAAGGACTGATTCATGGAGTAGGGTCGGGAAAGAATCAGATGATCCTGGAATATCTTACTGTGTTGGAAAGGAAGGAAGTGATCAAAGATAATAGAGATGTGAGATGTGTCAGAAGTACAGTGGAGCATTTGAAAGAATTCTGACTAGCCAAAAGTTCCTCTGTTAAGAGATAAAAGTTCAAAAGTTTTCCGAAGATACAATTTGTTGAAACAACAGGAAAACACCATGACAAGGAAAAGCCAATACATAATCAGTTATAACCATCAATATAAATGGACTCAGTTCACCAATCAAAAGAAAGTAACTGGCAGAAACAAGATCCAACAATCTGCTACATACAGAAAACAAATTTAACTCAGAAAGAAATTCATGTACTGAAAGTAAAAGGATGGAAAACAAAACTTCATGTGACAGGAGCCCAGAAAAAAGCAGAAGTAGCTATTCTATTTGCAGACAAAGTGAACTGACTCTTCAAGAAAGACAACAAAGATCATTACATACTGGTAAAGGGAAAACTCAAAGAGGAAGAGATAACAATCATAAATACATATGCACCAAATACCAGCACACCCAACTTAACAAAACAAATATTAACAGACAAGAATAGTCAAATAAGCACTAATACAAATGTAATGGGGGACTTCAATACCCCACTGTCAAAAACACACAGATCAACTACTCAAAAAATCAACAAAGAAGTATCAGAACTAAACTAAAAGTGTGAGCAAATGGACTTAATACATGTCTACAGAGTGTTCCACCCCACAATATCAGAATACACATTCTTCTCAGCTGCACATGAGATGTTCTCCAAAATAGACCACATGCTAGCTCACAGAACATGCCCAAGTATAGGCAAAAGAATTGAAATTATCCTATATATATTATCAGACCACAGTGCAATGAAATTGGAAATTGATGGAAAAAGAAACCATGAAAACTACATAAAAACATGGAAATTAAATAACACCCTCCTGAACAAGCGATGGATGACAGATGAAATTAAAGAATTAGAGAGTTTCTATAATTAAATAATAATGCCAATACAACATAACAATTTATGGGATGCAATGAAAGCAGTCCCACCAGGGAAATTTATAGCAGTAAATTCTCACATCAGAAAAATAGAATGACCCAAAACAGACAACCTAATGTCAAACCTCAAACTTCTAGAAAAAGAAGATCAAGTTAAACCCAAAGCATGTACAAGGGGAGAAATGATAAAGAGTAGAAATTAATTCAATTGAAGCTAAGGAAATAATAAAAAGAATCAGTGAATTGAAGAATTGCTTCTTTGAAAGATTAAATAAAATAGATAAACTCTTAGTGAACCTGATTTTAAAAATGGAAAGAAAAGCCTCAAATCCATGCAATTAGGAATGAAAAGGGTGAAATTACAATGGATTTTGTATTCTGGATCATCAATACCTACTTAGAGACCCCATATTCTAATATGATGGAAAACACAGAAAAAATGGACAGAATCCTAGATGCATATGAATTACCAAAACTAAATCAAGAAGATATACAGATTCTAAATAATGCAAAATCAGTCAGTGAAATTGAAGATGTAATTTAAAACCTATCAACAAAGGAAAGCCCAGGTCCTAATGGATTCACTCCTGAATTTGAGAAGAAATTTAGAGACGCTCTAATACCACTACACCTGAAACACTTTAGTGAAATTGAAAGGGAAGCAATACTCCCAAATCCATTCCTGGAAGCAAGTATTACCCTGATACCAAAATCAGAGAAGGACCCAACCAAAAAAGATAACTACAGGCCAATCTCCCTAATGAACATAATCACAAAAATCCTCAATAAGATACTGGCAAACAGAATGCAGCAAATCATCAAGAAGATAATACACCATGGCCAAGTAGGATTCATCCTAGGGGTGTAAGGATGGTTCAAAAAATGCAAATCAATAAATATAATGCACCATATAAATAGAGCCAAGGACAAAATTTCGTGATCATCTCCAAAGATGCAGAAAGAATATTTGACAAAGTGCAGCACCCATTCATGATAAAAAAATATCCCTGTGGAAAATTTGAGTAGATGGTCTTTACCTCAATTTGATAAAAGTCATCTATGACAAACTAACTGCCAACATCATACTAAATGGTCAAAAACTGAAAGCTTTTAGTCTAAAATTAGGAACATGTCAAGGATGTCCACTATCATGATTCCTATTCCATATAGTTCTGGAAACATTAGCCAGAACAATTAAACAAGAGAAAAAAATAAAAGGAATAAAGATCAGAAAAGAAGAAATGAAACTATCACTATTTGCATAAAAGACCCCACAAACTCCACCAAAAGACTTCTTGATTTAGTAGCCAAATTCAGTCATGTAGCTGGACACAAAGTCAACACTCAAAATAAATAGCATTCCTGTGGACAAATAACAAACTTATTGAAAGAGAAAGTAGGAAAACCAAGCCTTTTACATCAGCATCAAAAAATTGAAATACTTAGGAATCAATCTAACAAAGGAAGTAAAATATCATTCCATGAAAATCTATAGTACCCTGAAAAAGGAGATTGAAGATGATATCAGAAAATGGAAAGACATCTCCTGCTCATGGATAGGAAGAACCAACATAGTGAAAATGGCCATGCTTCCAAAATTGTTATACACATTCAAAGCAATCCCAATCAAAATATCAACAACATACCTCACAGAACTAGAGAAAACATTCCTAAAATTCATTTAAACCAGAAGAGGCCCAGAATACTAAAAACAATTCTTATCAACAAAGGCAACGCAGGAGGCATCACAATCCCTGACTTGAAATTGTACTACAAAGCTAATGTGATAAAAAACAGCATGGTAATGCAAAAACAAAACAAATAAACAAAAAACAGACTCAAAGATCAATGGAACAGATTAGAAAATTTAGAAGATGCAGAAGCAAAAACACTAAGCCACCTTATCTTTATCAAAGGGGCCAAACACCTTCACTGGAAGAAAGATAATCTCTTTAATAAATGGTGCTGGAAAAACTGGCTATCCACATGGTGAAGGCTAAAACTAGACCCATGTCTCTCACCATGTACTAAACTAAAATCACAATGGATTAAAGATCTAAATATTAAAAGAAAAACATTAATCTGCTGGAAGAGAGAATAGGTAAAACTCTAGAAGACATAGGTATAGGCAGCAACTTTATTAACAAAACCCTAATCGCACGGGAAATAGTACAATGATTCAGCAACTGGGATCTCATTTTATTTAAAATCCTTTGTATGCCAAAAGAGTGAAGAGACAACTAACAGAGTGGGAAAAAAATTTTGCCAACTGTTGCTCAGGCAAAAGACTAATATCTAGAATATATGAAGAACTGAAAAAGATCAATCCCCCACATTTAAAGACCCAATCCAAACATGAGCATCTGAGATGAATACACACTTCTCAGTTAAAGAAGTACAAATGGCAAATAAATATATGAAAAAAATGTCCAACATCACTGGTCATTCAAGAGATGCAAATTAAAACAACACTGACCTTCCACCTCACACCAGAAAAAATGACTACTATTAAGAAATCAATCAATGACAAATGCCGGCGGGGTTGTGGGGAAAAAGGAACCCCTCTCCATGTTGGTGGGAGTGTAGACTGGTGCAATCACTGTGGAAATCAGTGTAGACATTCCTCAATAAACTAGCTAAAGGTTCGATTTGATCAAGCTATCCCCCCTCTTGGTATCTTCCTGAAAGAATTAAAAACATCATACCACAGTGAAATGTGCACACCCATGTATACAACAGCACAGTTTCTAATAGCTAATTACTGGAAACAGCCCAAATGCCCATCAAAAGAGGGATGATTAAAGAAAATGTAGGTTTTTAAAAATACAATAGGGTACTACTCAGCCATAAAGAAGGACAAACTTGAAACATTTATATGTGAATGAATGCACCCAGAAACCATATTTTTAAGTGAAATAAATTGGACACACATGTATATTGTTTCTCTGGTGTGAGAAACTGAAAGTGTCAATAAGGATCAACATGCATACTAGACATTGTGAAATAGGAAAAAAATGTTCAAAATGCGAAGGGGTACTAGGGAGGGGGAGGGAGACAGGAAGGAAGAAAAAAAGAAAAAAATGAGAAAAGAAAGATAAAATGGAAACAAAGCTTTTGTACATAAGGAGTAGAAGAAGGGTTGAAGGGAAGGAAGAAGAATGGGAATAAAAATAAGAATCTAGATATATCAGGTACAGGTACAAATTCCCCATGATGTATATGATTATTATGTCAATCTAAATTGTACCAATAAACAAATAATAAAAACTTACAATTTGTTTATCTAACACTATATAGATTTTCATTAAAATAGAAGAAATAAATAATATGGATGAAGTAAAATAAAAAGTAAAAAATGCAAATTCTCCTACATACATTTTTAAATGCCATGGAAAAACACATCATATTTATAATTGTAACTGCAACAGCAAACATAAAAATAGAATATAGGAATTAAGCTAGCCATATTAAAATTTTAAAACATTGTGTTGGATCATAAAAGTAGATTTAAATGAATAGAAAACATTTTTACCCTTTAAATGCATCTATAATTTTAATATGTTCCTATTAAAAGAGGGAAGATATTTTTAAAAGATTAATAAAGCTTATTATAAAATTTCTCTGGCAAAAAAATGGAGGAATGACCAAGGCCTTTCTGCAAAAGAGTAATAATGAAATGGAACTGGCACACAAGATTTTATGTATAACAAAAGCAAAACAAAACACTATGGCATATGTTCATGAGAACAGTACAACAAACTAGAGAACCAAAAAGAATCTCAAATCACATTGCAATTTGGTATGTGAAAAAGAGGCCACTTCAAATCAGTAAGAAAAAAATAATGTCTCATCAATAAATGAAGCTGAAACAAGTGGTTTTCAGAATGAAAAAAATAAGATTAGCTCTCAATCTCACTTCACATACCAAAATACACTTCAGACGGATCAAAGATGAAAGTTGGAAGAAGAAAGAAAAGTTGTAGAAACAAATAAGGGTGATCTTGTCTTCCATTTCAGAGTGCAGCCCTTCCTAAGTATGACATAAAAACAGAAGCCATATTAGGGAAGGCAAATAAATTAATTATTCAAATATTTGCTTCTGGAGAAAATGGAATAAATATTTTTTTCCTATTTCTCATGTTAAATACAATTTAAAAACCTAGTCATTATATGAAAAACAACAATAAGAAGACTGAAAGATGCAGAGGAAAAGGCAGACAGGTTAGGGACCTCAGGACCCAAGGAATGACATGAGCATTAGTCACTTGGGTATTCTCTTTGCTTCTGAAATTCCCAGTCTTCTGGGTAGTGCTCTCTCTAGCTAAAGAACCAGGTAAGAATGGGACAGCCTTGCAAAACATAAAACCTATAGACAATAAGCATCTACTCTGGCCACATACTGCAGATAATCTCTGGCTGTATTCTCACTCCTGGAAGCAAAGGCCAATTGAAGATTTTAGAAGTATACCCTTAGCAAGAAAAGAATTAAGGAACTTGAAGACACAATAGAAATTACACAATTTGAGTATTGAAGAGACAATAAAGGATAAAAATATAAACAGAGATCCAAGGACATGTAGGACTATAAAAAATAACTAGTGTTTATGTTATCAGAATCCCAGAAAAGTGGAGAAAGTGGAACTAAAAAAGTTTACAGTAAAAAGACAAAATTCTCCAGCAGGAAGTTAATGTTGTATGGATATGCTGATTACTATGGTTTCATCATTACATAATGGTTTCATATATCAAAATATCACAATGTACTCCTATAAATACATATAACTATTATACACCAAGTAAAATGAAATAAAACATTTCAAATTGGAAAAAAATCAGTGAAATCAAAACCAGAAAAATACAGAAAATCAATGAACAAAACTTGCTGTTTGAAAATAACAATATTGAAAATTTCTGCACACAAAAAGAAACACTAACACAATCAGTGCTGAAAAAATAAAACCAATGGAAAATATCCATAGAACTCATTGCCAGGACCAATCGTCTTAGTACTTGGAGACTCTACAGTTGAGGGTGTAGTTCAGTGGCGGAGCACTTTTCTAGCATCATGCTTATGGCCCCAGGTTGCATTCCCAGAACTGAGAGGGGGAGGGGAGGAAAGAAAAAAGAAAGAAGACAAGCAAACTAATAAAAAATTTCATGAAAGAAAATGATCAACAGTTCAGAGAAAACTGAAATTGTGTCAAATACAACAAATGTTGAGATTAGGAAGTTTGATACCAATCTTCCATTCACAAAAAATGTGGGAAAAACACCCTCATATAATCTTGATGGAGAGGTAAACTTTTTGAAGTCACATGTAATTTCACCCAGCAACTCCAGTGTGATGAATTTACCCTGAAGATATATACATAGCAATACTGGGAGATTGAACCTAGGGTCTTGCATTAAGCTACATCTCCAGCCCTCTGTAATTTTTTTTTGCAGGGGGCGGGGAGGGAAGATAGGGTCTTGTTAAATTGCTAAATCGCCTGGGCTGGGTTCATATTTGCTACCTTCCTGCCTCAGCTTCCCAGACTGCTAAGATTACAGAAGTGTGCCCCCTTGCCAGACTTATCCTGCAGATATTCTTACACATGTTTTCAAAGATGTATACACAAAGATATTTACTGCACATTGTCATAGTAGCAAAAGATTGGAAGCAACCTAATTGTCTATACACAGGGGACTGATTCAATTATTGTAAAATGACACACAGTTATTAAACAAAAACTAAGACATCTCTACCTTGTTTGATGTGGTAGATTTAAAACATGGTCAAAAGTTTTTCCAACTTGAATCAAAAAGTGGACTCTGTGACACCATCCTTGAATTTTGGTGGAATTTTGTAACTGTTTTAATGAGGAGAATGCAGCAGAAGCGATGCCATGTGACTTCTGAGGGTGGGTTAGGAAACATCATGCAGCTTCTGCAGTTTCTCTTGGGACAATTGTTCTGGTAGTATTTAGTCAGCATGCATGGAAGTCTGGCAACCATAAAGCCACCGTGATGGTGACAGGATAAAGAATTAGGGAGCAATATATATGGAGAAAGGTCTAAGGCAGAATCTGTCCTTATCCCCAAATTTCAGGTAAGGAAGTGATGAAGCCTGTATGATATAAAATGAATACATTCCAAATCACAATTTGATTGCAACCACATGAGAAATCTTGTCTGAGAACTGCTTACCTGAGCCGAGACAACCCCAGATTCATGATCAAAATAAATGAATGTTATTGTTTTAAGTTATTCTTTTAAGGTTGTTTCTCATCTGAATAGATAACTGAGATAGCTGATACAGATCCATCTCCAAGCTAAAATTTTAAGGGAAAATGTACAGAACAGTGACCTATGATGACCTACTATTTATATTATTTCAAAGAGAACTTACTATGGATTTATAATATGGAATTATGAATAATAAATGTATAAGAATACTGCTTCTTCAAAGGACTGGAGATCATGGCCAAGAGGGAAACTTTTCACTGTATACTGGCTGCTTATCATCACTTAAAATATTTCATCATACACATGTGACATTTAAAAATAATTTAAAATTTACTTTGTATCATTTGTGAAGCAGAGATGGAATTTGTTTAGGGAGTAGAATTTGCTTTTATGAAGCAAATATTCCATTATTTCCTTCTGGTTAGAAATGTCAAACCTGAGGAATCTTTCTATAGCTCCTAAAATGACACCATTTATAATAACACTTAGAATAAAATAAACTGACTCTTCTCTGAAATTACACCTTTATTGAGATATAATTTACATATTTAAATCAAACTCATCTATTTAAATTACACAATCCAATGGTTTTTAGTAAATTAACAGAGCTGTGTAACTATTACCACAATCAATTTTAGAACATTTTTATTATACCTCCCAAAATCCCTATACCCACTAGAAGTCGCTTCCAATTCATTTTTTCCTCAGCCCCTGGCAAACACTAATACAATTTTTGTCCTGATAGATTGGCCTATTTTGAACGTTTTATATAATCAGAATCATGCAATAAGTGGCATTTTGTCACTGGCTTTTTTAAACTTACCATAATAATTTTAAGGCTTATCCATCTTGGAGCATGTATCAATCCTTCATTTTTTGTTAAATAATGATCCTTTGTGTGGATACTAAAATATGTTTATCCATTAATCAGTTGGTGTACATCTGAGTCATTTTTACCTCTTAAATATTATTAATAATGCTATTAATACAATATTCATGTACAAGTTTATGTGTAGACATATGATTTGAATTATTTTAGATCTATAATTAGGAGTAGAATTGCTGCTTCATATAGTAACTCTGTTGAACCTTTTGAGGGATTAAGAATTACCAAAAACTTATCCTTTCTTCCAATTCAGAGTACTAGACATTGGAAGTCATATCTGAGCTTTAAGGAGAATGATTTTTCTTTTTCCGTGGATAGAAACTGTTTTATCATCTGCTTCTGCCTTGCCATCTATGCCTTCTGATTAAGTACAAAAGATTAGTGATATCTCACTCCAGGGCCATATATCTTCCTATTTGGCTCCATAATTTGGAAGATGCCTTGAATGATATTCCTAGAGCCTGAATCCAGAATATCACAGGATCGATGGATACTGTGAGGCACTACAGATGGTGTTTGTGTCCTGTGAATAAGGAAGTAAAGATCATACTCTTCAGGTAAGAAGCATCCTAATTGCACTACCCATCATACCTTTTTCAGAGAACTAAATTGCAAAGCCTACCGAAGTTATTGCCTGTTGTGGCATTATCATTATTGCTTCCTGTTTCTTCCACTGTATGAATGAAGGCTTACTGCCCAACATCTCCCTTAAGTGGAAGTTCTAATAGTAATGGCAACTTTCCATGAATATCTAAATTAGGTATATAAATTTTTGAGGCCTCACAGTTACCCAGAGGCTATAGTATCTTCAAGTTATATATAAGGAAACCCAGGTTATATTGTCTTTGAACTGACCAGAAGAAAAAGTAAAAGTTAAGTGAATACCATTGGGCAAAAAAAGAACACTCGGTTCTCTAGAGAATACCTACTGGAGGTGAGAGGAATAAGGGGAGGGTAGATATAAAATATTGGCGATTATCAAGTAGGAAGGAGACAGCCATCTATCCAGATGGTTTAGACTAATGATTCCCAACATGTTCCATGTTGTGACACACTAATTTTGTCTAATTTTACTAATTCCCTAAAGCAATATGTGGGTTCTTAAAAATAATTAAAGTAGAATTAAATATTGTGTTAATTAAACATGGCATTAAATGAATTTTAAATTATATGAATTGGTTTTATCCCTTGGGATAACTGCAAATTACCTATGCTGATTTTGTGACAACTCAGAGTATTAGGAATTGAAACCTTCACTAAGGTGGCGGGGGGGACTGAGTCAGACTGTCTAGTAGATCCGAGTTTGTTTTAGGAGTTCTATCCCAGATGCCTTTGGCTGATCACAGCAGGGAATTCCAGTATGATGGCAAAGTTCATTCTCCTGGACATAACAGATCTTCCTTAGATTTACCTTGATTTTAATCCTTTTTTAGGCTTCAACTCCTCCTCTATGCTATTACTCCTGTAGAGAAATTTACTGGTCATCCTCATTGGAGGCAGTCCCCAATTCCCTCTGTGTCCTGCTTAGATTTCTCCGACTCACTGTCTCCATGGTCAGGGTTTTCTTGCCTAACCTGTTTCCAAGCACCATGAGCACCCTCAGCTCCAGTGTCCTTACCAACCCTTATGTTTCACCTTTTATTCTGCAACTTCCTTTCCTGACCACTTCCTCTGTGGTACTCTTCCTTTGACCAAGCTGCTCTGCCTTGCTCCTTCTCCTACCCATGTTGGAAGGCTTTAAGTTCCTCTGCACTGCATCCATAAACATCCTTCATCCTTGCTATGCTCAGCAAACTGTCTGCAGCAGGAGGAGTTCTTAGACCCCCAGCTTCCCATCTGACTGCCCTCAGCCTGTGGTAGAGACCTAGCACAAACTTGGAATCAGGTTTCCCACAGTTCAATGGACCTGACTGCCCCCATGCTCATACTTGGGATAGACACTGACTGGAATGAGATCTGATGGTTTAAGTGCTTCACACTGAGGTAATCTGCATGTTCCACTCTGGAGTCTGAGGATGAAAGTCTGGTAAAACCTTTCAGAATTTTCCACTCTTTTCCACTTGTTCAAATTAAAGTTTCATTTAAAACCTTATCTTCACATGAGATTTGATCACAGGAGATAATTTTTCAAGTAATTTCATTTAGCCTGCACTCCTATTTATGCATTTAATAAAGTGCAGTCACATCCCAAATTGTGTATTTCACTCTGGCTTTGAGCACGGTGATAGAAGCTATTGTTAGCTATATGTTCTTTCTATCAGTCTTTTCAGAGTTCTTTGTTAACAATTAGTCACAGGGCTCATCCATACACTATTGTATTATGCAACCATCCAACTCAAAAGAAAAAATGCTTTTTGAAGTGCATATTTTTCTCAACATATTTTAAGTGAAAAGGTCAGGATACAAAATAGTATTGCACTGTCATTCTATTACAAATACATTTACATACACATGCATATGCACGTGCATACACACATGCACACGTGTGTGCGCACACACACACACACCTACCTATGCATATATTTGTTAAAAGAAGACTAAAAGGACTTGTACCAAAGTGCTAACTGTAGTTATCTCTATGTACTGAGCTTGATCAATTTATATGCTCCTCTTACTTCTCTATCTTTTCCAATTCCCCAATAATGAGTACGTAATTCTCATTACATACTCAGAAAAAGAAATTTTAAGTAATTCAATTAGTAATCAGAGTCAAGCAGCATGTGTGGAAAAGGTGACAATTCCTACTGAAGAGAAATTAACACTTTTGTTGTTATGAATTGAAATTGCTTTTAAAAAATGTATGAACATGTGTCTAAAATTTAAAAAGAACTAAGTGGGAACTTACTGGGTTTTAAAGAGTCATTTTACATACATGTTTCAAGTAAAACCTTTTTTTTTTTTACTTTTTTCCAAGGGCTTAACCATTTTCTGCTCTAGAACCCACATTTTATGTTCCCCAAGAGAAAGGTCTTGTCTCCTATTTCCTTCATTGCCCACCTCTTTGCTCACTCACTTCCCTATACTACCATGCAGCCAAGAGTAAGTTTATACACATATTGTCCACTGAGAAAACGATTATTGATGGACTTGCATATTTCTGCTTTCCACTAATCCGGGCCTAGCTATGTTCTCAGAATTATGCAAGGTACCTCTTCAGAAGCCTCTTACTTCTCTCTACTGCCCTTCTTAGGGTCCTGGGTCCCAGAACTCTACCCTTAGACCTGCACTTGTGCAGAGAACTCGGCTAGTACCAAGCTGTAGGGTTTCTCCCCTTGTAGGGGTTCCACGTTCTCTCCAGCGAGTCTCTGGTGCCCACCCACTACCGGCTTGACTAGCAGGCCCTTCAATATGCAGCAAGCCAGCCAGAGACATTCCTCCAGGAATAAGATGGCACTGACCCTATACTTCCAAGAAGGACTGTCAGCTCTGGGCCAAAGAAATCCCCACAGTCCTTGCCTTGGACAGTAGCTGGGGACCACACAGCTGGCTGGACTGTGCTACTTAGCCTTTGGAGCTGTAGGATCAGGGCCCTCACCACAGTATCTGCTCCTGCGCTTGGGGCCCTTGACCCAGCCTGAAGATTTGTTCTACCAGAGCTGTTCAGGGCTGAGGACTGTCTCTGCAGGCTCCCTCGGTCTGAGAGCCTGGGCCTGACGCTGCTCTGGGGCATATCAGCTCACCCAGTCCGGGTGAGAGGACTGCAGCCCACCTGGGTGTGTGCTGGGGTGGGGGAGGGTGAAAGGTGCCCAGAGATCCCTGGAGGCAAGGCTCAGCTTCTCCTGCAACTCTGACCAGCAGACGCAGAGCCCAGTGTTATTATCTTGCAACACCCAAGGGAACAGAGCTTTTCTGCATTACCGCATAGAGTCCGTCCCCACCTGCTGCTCACATTCCTCATCTTCTCACTGACGGGAGCCTTGCCCCATCTGAACCAGAAGGCCTAGGCTCCACTGGTTTGACCTCTTGTTCTGACTCCCTTCAAGACTCCTAAGATGTCTATGTCCCTAAGGGTTGGCACTGGGGCAGCAGGACTGAGCTGGAGACCACATAGACTCTCATAGATAGTTGTTTCCATTGATCTGATAACCAGGAGCCACTATTTAGGAGACAGTGAGAATATTTTCTTTGGAGAAGCCTGTTGGAAAAAGAGAAAAACTGTTTCTAGAGTCCCTTGGGCTGAATTTGGTAATGTTGAGCCTCAATAGGTCAGGCCCCAAGTCTTATAGAAAAATTCTGGCAGTGACACCTGATTGGCTCACTCAGTTTGTACAGATTTAGTACAGTTTCCCTGAAGACCATGAGGCCATTGGAGACTAAGTGTGGTTATATGCTGTGCGAGCTGGGTAAATATCATTGGAACACACAACTGCAGCAGGTCCAGGGTAAATAAAACCTGGTGTCTGTACTGGAGATCTCAAAAGTGTAGAGTCCTAGAAGCTATAAATGATAACATGAGACAGTTATTGGGCATGCACCATGTATGAAAAATATTCTATCTATTGTGAATGTATTACCTCATTTAAAGCTCACAGTAATTTTATCATTTACAAATACTGATGACAGAGAAAGATTGAGTAACTTGTACAAAGTCACAGAGTTAAAAAGTGAGGGACGTGGGCTTCCAAGTGTGGCAGTCTGATTCCAGAACTTGTACTCTTTGTGCTCAGTGCTGAGAATCAAATTCAGGGTCTTCCTTATCCATGGGAAGCAAGCACTCTCTCTGAGCTATATCCCTTGCCCAGAGAGTTTGTACTCTTAACTACTATGCTGCACTACCTGATAAAGATAAAAGAAGCCCTTTTCTCTAAACAGGCTTGGCTTCATAGGAATGAGGTCAGGACTCTTGTGCAGGTTCTTGAGCTCAGAAAGGCCCTGCACTTAGGATTTAACATCACCATAGTGAAATTTTGATAATTTAAACATTTTTGTAAGTGAAATCTGAAATCCAATAGGCCAACTGCATATGCTCTGAGACCTGGAAGTCGCTGATAGCACACTGTCCCACTTTTTACTGTCTCTCCTTCATGGTGAAACAGGTTCTTTGTTGTGTACCTCCCTAACTCTCATTGGCCAAGATTAAAGGATCAATGGATCCAACCTCTACCTCTCTGTCCCACCCAGTGGCAACAGTAACCCTCCACCCTCAGGGACCTAGGCATAAGCACAAGAAAGATTGGGATAAGATACACCGACTCTGTAAAACCTTAGGGTTAGTTAGATAGCTAACAGCTATACTAGCTCTAGAATGTCTCTGCCATATTACCTTTGGCAGGTAACTCATGAGGCCTATTGGACTGGATTAGCTATCTTAATCCAGGTACCTAATGTATACTGAGCAGAGATTGCAATACTCTTGGGGGTCACCTGTCCACCATGGGTTGGGGCAGCCTGCTCATTGGAAGCAAATTTGCATGGATTAATTTCTTCCTCTCTGAATAAGGTAGACACAGAATTTAGTATTCAGTGGATCATGTTCATGTGCACTGAGTCATCAGGCAGGATCACAGGGTACCTATGATTGTCTTCATTTACCTTACAAGTGCCCCTGTGCCTGAGAAGGGGTGGCATTAATCAGCAAAGTTAAAGTACTATGGAAGTCTGAGTATAGTGGCACATTCCCATAATCCCAGCACTCTGAGTGGTTGAGGCAGGAGGATTGAAAGTTCAAGCCCAGAATGGGATACTTAATGACTTAAGGAGAACTTGTCTCAAAAAAGAGCTGGAGTTATACCTCAGAGCAAAGGCTTTGGGTTCAACCCACAGTACTGAAAAATTCGGTCTCTCAAATTAAAAGACTCAATCAAAAAATGGGAAACTGAAATGAATAGACACTTCTCAGAAGAAGTCCAAATGCCCAATAAATACATGAAAAAATGTGCATTATTGCTGGCCATCAGAGAAATACAAACTAAAACCACACTGAGGCACCATCTTACCCCAGAAAGAATGGCTATCACCAAAAAATCTAGTGACAAATGCTGTACATTGTTGGTGGAAATATAAACTAGAACAATTGCTAAGGAAATGTGTGGAGATTCCTCAAAACACTAAAAGTAGAAATTCCATTTGACTCAGCTATTCTCCCTCCCAGATATCTTCGCAAAAGTGTTAAAATCATCATATTAGAGAGAAAAGTGCAGACCTATGTTTATTACAGCAAATTTATAATAGCTAGATCTTGGAAACAGTGTATATGTCCATCAACAGATGAATGGAGAGGGAAAATGTGGTATTTATACACAATGGAGTACTAAGCTGTCATAAAGATAAACTTGAGGCATTTGTAGTTAAATGGATGCAACTTGAGACCATAATGTTAAGTGAAATAAATCAGACACCCAAGTTCAAATATTGCATTGTTTCTCTTATAGGAGAAAAATACTATATATACATACATACATATGATACATTATTTATATATATAAAATAAAGAACAAAATAGACAAGAGGTAAATAGAAAGAAGTTCAAATACATCCCCAAATTACATATCCTATTGTTTTAAAAAATAGTTCAATATATGATAACTTGTTTCATTTATATTAATAGTTCACCAAAAAGAAAGTTTGTGTTATTACCTGTTTCTTTTATATAAGAATTTTTTGCTTTATGTCTTATACTGAATAACTACTTTGAAGATAACAATATACAATGTAAGAACTATTGTTATTCTCTTATTTGGGTATGAAAATTTGTTTTATTTGTTATAAAAGAAAAAAATAAAAAATTCACAGTGCTGAAAAAAGAAAAACAAGAGAGAACTGTAGAAGGAAAGAAAAGGCTTTATATTTGAGAAGCTTTAATAGAAAATTTTCCTACCTTTTAATAAAAGGGCTTCATAGTTACATTTTGCACCAGACCTACAAATTATAGAGTCAGTCCTGACAATAAAGACTAATACTACAGCATTTCAGTGTTCCTTGAGGCTCATCACTCCTCATATAGAAATGATGAAAGCTCATCAGCTTATAGTTGTTATATATAACAGTTATAGCTGTTCCTAGCTTTTTCTAGGGCTGCTTGTGATTGGGACTCTTTCACATGCCTAGGAAATAGATAATGAGTTAGTGTTTGTTATTTGGTCTAATGAGGCCCATTCCATCCCATTGTCCCAGCTGTGTTAAGCATCAAACCATGTGAAAAGATAATAATAGACAGTATTCTGGGGTTAAGAATCAGAAAACTGAATTCTATTTCTGTCTCTGATTAAAATCTAGCATTTTCTGACTGTCACTGAGTTTCAGGAGAGAAGCTTCTCAGAAAGATAAGTGAGTTCTAGGCTATGAGTACATTGTACTTTCTTCGACCAAAATTCTTGTGCTTTTATGTTTTCTATACTTCAGTTGTGTATTGACAATCACTTAAAAACTCATTACAAATCTTAAAAATATAAAATCTATCGTTTTTGATTCTCTCTACAGGCCCTTCTAGCTCTGACTTCTGATTTGAAAAGTCTCTAAATTTGAACCCTACCAAAACAGATGGTCTTTTATTCCAGGAAGAAATCTGTCATGTTCTTGGGGCAGAGACCAGAGAATAAAAATCTGAGGAGGACTAGGGATCGACCCGGGTGGTAGAGAGCTGAAAGTTAAGGACAATGAATAAAAAGTGCTTCCAGCTCCCTGCAGTGGAGTGACTAGAATTACACAGTATCTGAAAAACCAGAAGACTTAGCCAGAATCTAGTGCTCCAGGAGGTAAGTTTTCCTTCATTACACAAGGTTGTAATAATGCCTGGTTGAGGATATGGACTAAGAAAAAAAGTTACTTGTGAGGAAATTTCAGTTCTGGTAATGTTTTTAAGATCTCACCAGGTACCCAAATCCTAACCTGGTTCCAATGAACCAAATCTGGCCCCATCTCTCCAGAGTTTCAGTACAGGTGGACCAAAGAAAAATTCAGAAATTTCAGAACATTTCATTGTATATACAGGAATCATAAAGCTAAAATAAATGTGCAAAGTGCAATAGAAAAACAGAGTGCAAATTTTCACTTCTCTCTGAAACATTAGGAAAAGCTACCTGGAAAAGAAGGTGAAATTTAAGTTTGGACTTTAAGTAGGATTTAAGAAATGGAGAGATTTATGCACCATATTTAGAAGTTTGGAGTTTATTTTATATGCAAAGGGAGACTTGGACAAGTTTTAAGCAGTGTAGAGATCAAGAGAGAGAGAGAGCTGATGTGGCCAGATTTACATTTAAACCACTATGTTTGTTGTGTAAAAGTAGATTTGATAAGATCAGGGGTAGATTCTGGAAGAAGGGATAAAAGATTAGCTAATCCTTGCAAGAAAAGACTGTGATGGATCCTGGAAAAGGCCAATGGTAGTGGAGAAGAGGCAAATTCAAGAGGCATTTGGGAGGAAGAATGATAGATCTGGCGTTTGATTGAATGCAAGGAATTGAAGGAGAGAAGAATATCATGGATTGACTCTAGGTTTTGAGCTTTAAAAACTGGGTGATATCATTAATTTAGAAGGGAACAGGGAAGAGCAGGAGCAGGTTTAGGATTCAGTTTTGGAACATTAAGTTTGAATGCTAGAGGAACTACCAAGGAGTGTTTCCAGCAGGTAGTCTGATTAAAAGATCTGGAGTGCTAAGGGAATTGGTTTCATTACCCAGTAAACCACACCACCTTCATCATGATTAGGGTTAGGAATTCGTGCAGGAAGCTACTAAGGCTATATAGTTTCCAGGAGTAGAGGCCATAGATAAACTATTTTTAGGGCTAAAGATTGTGTCTGACCGAGATGTAGATAAATACTACTTTCTGTTTTCCTTACAGTTTGAGCCAATTGGATTATTTCTCCCCAAGTAGTTGTTAGATTTTGGTTACTCTATCTTTCCTATGCCTTAATTACTCATCTATAAAATTAAAATATATTAAAGTTGTCTGCCCATTTTCCAACGTCTATTATATATTTTAATCCTTATTTCCACACTAGGTTTCTCACATCAGAGAAACAATGCAGTATTTAAACATGTGTGTTTGATTTATTTCACTTAAGAGTATAGTCTCAAGGTGCATCCATTTAGCTATAAATGTCTCAAACTCATCCTTCTTTATGGTTCAGATAAGAAGAGGAATGAGGGAGGGGGAAAGGAAAAAAGGGACAAGAAAAAAGAAAATTGAAAGAAAAAATGGAAACAAAGCTTTTCTACATAAGGGGGGAGATGGGAAAAAAGAAGAAGCAAGATATATCATGTATGGGTACAAATTCCCTACAATAAATGTCATCATTATGTATATATAAAATGTACCATTAAATGTTTTGCTAAAAATGAAAATCCAAAATTTAAAAAATACACAAAAATATATTTAAGCTTTATATTCTTCAGATATATTGGACTGTGTGGTTTTATGGATAGTTTATTATTCAATATATTTGGTTTCCTTTTGTGTTTATATTGTGCTCATATATGGTAGGCAAATGCTCTACCACTGAGCCACATCCCAAACTCCATTGTTCAATATATTTGGATAATACAGTAATACCCATAAATCTGATACATCTTCACAAATTCTGAGAACTATTCATGGAATAATGAATTAATTGAGACTATACTTACACTATTTTGCCTGTTGGCAATATATTGAAGAAAATCAGTGGACTTAATCCAGGTTCAGTTGGTATTTGCATGCAAAAAAATCACAGCTGCAATTCAGGACTGAAGAGCCCACTAACCAATGATCCATAGTCCTTTACACAGGATATTGAAAGCTTAATTAGTGGACACAGTCTGTTGTCTTACCAAGTATCACCCTGTTTAAGACTTATCCTTATAAATCTCAACAATTGTGCTTAAAAATTCATGTATGTACTCACATTTAATAGCCTCACAGTGGCAGTGGTAATACAGCACTTGTAACACATACATCTAGGAATCTTCTGAACCCTTACGAGAGATTGGGATTAAATCTAAGACATGTGTGGTACAACAAAGTTATTTTTATCTCAGTTCTCAATTATGTTCTTTTCTCTAAGTTATAGTCAAATTATATGATTTCTAGTCAAATTATCTGATTTCTAACCTTCTTGTTATCTCAGAATCATTTTAACTTGTAACTACTGTTATTCTACAAGTTCACCACCAGATTGACATATTTTCACCCACATACTTCTTTCTTAAATATTTCTCATCAGACAATTGTTTCAGAATATATACATTATTTTGTCTTTATAATTTCCCTCTATTACACAGCTGTTTATCTAAAGCAGCTACTTCTAAACACTTAGCCAAAGCAATTCAATTGTTCTTAACAGGGCTTCATTTGCAAGCAAGGAAAACACTGTGAATAAAACAAGACCAAGTCTTCATAAAACATTATATTCTTGAGGCACTCAGTAGAAGATTAGTGACTGTTTCTCAGTATTTTCCATAGGGCAACTTTTACATCCTCATTTCTCAAACTATAGATGAGAGGATTTAACATGGGGATCATCATTGTATAAAACACTGAGACCATCTGGTTTCCTGCCTGGAATCCATGTCGATAGGGCTGCAAGTAAGTGTACATAGTTGTTCCATAGTATAGGCTAATGGCAGTCAAGTGAGAACCACAAGTGGAGAAGGCTTTTTGTTTTCCAGAAGCTGAAGGAATTTTCAGGATAGTCATAAGTATAGACAGGTAGGAGATGAGTATCACCACAATGGAGGTGACCAGGGTGAATCCCCCAAAGCCAACAACCAAAATCTGGGTGAGCCAGGGATCTGAGCAAGCCAGTGCCAACAGTGGTGGGATGTCACAGAAGAAGTGTGGGAGGGTATGTGGCTGACAGAATGATAGCTGGGTGATGGAAGTTGTTACAGCAACCATATTAATTAACCCACCAAGGTAGCATCCTGCTACCAAGAGGAGACAACGCACTCTTGACATGGTAACATGGTAGAGCAGTGGGTGACAGATGGCAGTATAGCGGTCATAAGCCATGGAAGCCAAAACATTGCATTCAGCAGAGGCAAAGATTATGAACAAACTCATTTGAGTCACACATCCAAGGAAAGAAACTTCCTGCAGTTGAGATAATAAATTTGCTAAGGTCTTCGGTGTCGTGATTGAAGAGAAACAGACATCAAGAAAGGAAAGATTAGAGAGGAAAAAGTACATGGGGGTGTGGAGGCGCGAGCTGATTCCTATCAGGACCACCAGCCCCAGATTCCCCAATACAGTGATGATATAAACAATAAAGAAGACTCCAAATATCAGGACTGCAAACCAAGGGTTGTCTGTCATACCAAGAAGGATGAATCCAGTCACTATCGATGCATTTTCCATTGACACAAGCTGAGAATCATTCTTAACTAGTTAAAAAGCTCTTTAGACATGCTTGAAGAGAGAGACAAGAGAAAACTGGATGATGTGGATAAAATAGTCCCACTCAAAACATAGATCTACGGCACTAACCAATACTTTCCCTGGTCTATAGTCTCACTTTAGATACCTTCCCAAATACTATCGCTATTTCCCAGGCATAACACGGAAGATGTAAAGGCTGAAGAAAAATAGGAAGGAAGGAAAAGGAGGTAACGAAAACACAGAAAGTAAAAAACACAAATAGAGAAGAAAGTAAGGGCTCCAGGGACAAAAGGCACTTGACAGTATCTGCCTAAAGAATGAGTGAGAGTTTGTGCTCTTCACTGACACAGGTGTAAAAACTCTTAGAAAAAAAATGATGCTGTGGAAGTCCTTCTCAGTCTCTCTCCCATTTAGAAACCTTGACCAAGGAATTAGTGGAAATGAGATAACAATAGGGTAAATATAGCAACTAATTTCAACTTCACAGACAGATCCTCTTCCTACTTTTGGTATTTTTGACATTATTTCCAAAGCAGAAGTCACCAGTACTCACTGTATCTGTTGGTCAGCAGATGGTTTTCCAGGACCATGACTGTCTCCTCACTGGCAAAAAACAGAATGCCCTTAAATGAGATAAGAAACAGCTCAAATTTGAAAGCATAATTCAGATCCTATGAAAGAGCAACCAAGGAAGAACCAAACTTCTCAGAATTCATGCAGCTTTTGGTTGATCCTCAATTAATTCCTTTGGCTGTGCTTGGGGCAAAGGAAATGCAGACACAAAGCTACCTGTGAGTTCCACAAAGACTCAGCAGATAAGTTTTGGGAAAAAAAAAAGTAGAAAAATGGCTATAGTCAGGTGGTACTAATGCTAAGTGCATAGACTCTGTCCCTCTCCTAGGGTCGCTGCCTTGCTGCTACACACAATTGCCAGAGCCCTGCCCTTAGAGAAGCACCAGACAAGAGAAGTCATGAGTCTATTCAGCTCCATCCTCATTTCTAGAATATAAACCAGCACAGAGTCTCCATAGATCACTGGACAGTCATCAGTAAGTGGTGTCTACAAGGTCTTCTTGTATTTCTCTAGAGGCTAGAAAATAGGAACTCTGAAGCGCAACTGCAAACTTGATTAAAAAGAAATTCATGGGCTGAGGGTGTAACTCAGTGGTAGAGCATTTGCAAGCATGTGTGAGGCCCTGGGTTCTATCCCCAGCAGTGGAAAAAAAAATTTTAAAAGATGAAAAGGAAGGAAGGAAGGAAGGAGGAGAGAGAAAGACAGAGAAGGGGGGGGGCAATGAATATATACCTGTTTTAATTTACTAGAAAACACAGGTGCAATACTTGGTTTAGTGTTAAAATCTCTGATTCTGAGCCACATGGACTTATTTGAATCCTGGCTGAGATCACTAGCTCTATGACCTAGAACTCAAACTATCTAAGCTTTAGTTTACTCATTTTTCTTTATTTCTTTTGGTACCAGAAATCGAACTCAGGGCCTTGTGCTTACCAGGCAGACAAAGATACATTTCCAGCCAAAAGAAGAACACCAGCAAAACCTATGTCATGAGGAAATTGTGAAGATTAAAAGAAATATTATAAGTAAAACATTTGGTACACAGGAGGTGCTCACTGAATCATTTTCTCTGTTCCTTCATGACCCCTTCCATTTATGTATTTACTGTTTGCCCCCATATTACACCAAATGGAAATAGAATGGAAACAGAGACATTGTGTGTGGGCATCAATTTCATTTTCGATGGGACAGAAGTGAACTTCTGAGAGACTAGCTGAAATATAATCCCCATGCTCCATTCCCTTACTATCGCCCACCCTACACAAAGTTTGGAGATGAAAAGGAGTCTTTCATTGGTGGTAATAATTCACTTCTTTTTGCCATACCTGGATATTGGGGTTAACTTGTGATGTTGATGCTGATGCAGCTTAGCACAGCAACCCAACCAGTGGAACATTCTGCACCTTAGACCTCTAAAAGGAGAGACTGAAGGAGAAAACAAAGGGCTAAATGGAAGTCATGGAAAGAGAACTGCTTTCAGAAATAAAGGCACACATGCAACACTAGTTTGTATTGTCATTCAGTGTTGGAAAAACCGCTTAACTTCTCTGAGCCCCCTATTTGCTCCTCCCCCAAACCAGAAAAAAGCAACACTGGGCTATGCCTCTTTTAGGGGTGGCATGAGGATCAAATAAGATAATGAATGTAAAAGCACTCTGTAAACTCTGAAGGGTGATACAATACACATGGAATGGATCCCTATTATTATTCTATCATGGGAGGTGGGAGAGGGAGGAGGAATCCGTCAATATGATCATTTTCTACTGGCTCCAGCTCCTGCCTACAGAGCTACATTTTCTGCGCTCCCACTCACCCCTACACACACATCATCTGCTCTGCCTCTCTACTGTGAAAGTTTCAACCTGTGACGGTTTAAACAAACAGCTCTAGGCAGTTCACTATCTTGTATCATAAGAAAGATAGATTTTTTTAAATGCTAGTTTCACATTCTTGTGTCATTTAAAATTTTTCCCATTTTAGGATAACTCTTTTCTCTGGCATCTGCATGCATTGTAAGTATTGAATAAATATTACTTGAATGAGTAAGTGACTATTAGTCCTTAAAACACGATGAAATCTTTTCGTATTTAAAACAAGATTGAAATGCTCTTTCTTCCCAAAGGAAATAAACATACAAAATGAAGACGTTACAAAAGAAATGATTTGATTCTCCCATCCACACGTTCTGATGCATTAACTGCTGTCATGATAGGAACTAGAACAGGCCTGTTATTATCTAGGCCAATGTGTCTTGAATACTTACGTGTTGGAATAATCAGGCACTCCTATTTGTTGAAGAAGTGACCTTTTGTACTTTTTTAAAAATACATTCATGTACTTATTCTTAAAGGCAGTTAAATTTACAGTGCTTGTTCTCAAAAGAGTTGATTATCCCCTCTTCTGTTCTTAAGTAGTTTGCTACGAACCTTCCAAAAATAGGACTTAACATTTAGGATTTTAGCAAAAGTTCACTTGTGTACCTATTCATTAAAATTCCTTGAGGGCTTGGTAAGTGCCAGGCTTCAAAGACCATGATCTATTTCAACCCACTTGTTTTTAGGTGAAGAAACAGTCCAGAGAGATCAAATGACTTGTCTAAGTTCTTAGTAAATTAGTGGCAGCTCTGGTGTTGGAACTCAGATCTCCTGACCTAATTCAGTGACTTTTTCAGAACATTATTTCACTTTCTTTTTAACTTGCTTTCTGAAGTTATCATGGAGGGAAATTTCACTTTTCGTACATTTGCTCCTCTAACAACAGATAAAAAGTAATTCTCTGTCACTATATTTGAGCTATATGATCTTCAATGAATTACTTCTTTGTTCTGGCTCCTAGTTTCTTCATCAATAAAATGAGACAGCTAAACTAGGTGATCTCTGAGGCTCTCTCCAGCTTTGAACTCTAATTCCCATGGCTCTATGAGTTGAACTATACAAAGACCACCAGTGAGTCCTTCTCAATATCTGATGGAGAGAAGTTGAGAAACATTTTTCTGTGGTTCCGTGAGTGTGTCCTTCTTTGCTCCTTCAGCTCTCGCAGTGCCAAAAAAGTCATGTTGCAAGGCACTGAGGACCACTGAAGCAAGAGTATGGAAGGGATATTTTCCAAATCTCCTCACTACGTGAAAGCAGAAACTGTGTAGTCAAAGATCCAGCCAAAGCATCCAAGTCCATCCTAATGCCATAACTGAGCAAATCGCTCATCCTCTCATCCATCTACTTCCTTATGTACAGTGGAATTATTATCACCTAACTTAAATGACCATTTTGAAGATTAAATAAGAATAAATTTATAAAGCACACAACAGATATTTAGCTGCTTTTATTTCTCCATAAAAGTCCATTTTACTGTGTGATTCAATTTATGTGAAATATTCAGAAATAGGTAAATCTACAGAAACAAAAATACCCTCATTGTTGCCAGTCTTGAAGAGTGGTGCACAAAAGAAAAGTATGAGATTTCCCTTTTGGGTGATAAAAATGTTCTAAAATTGATGACAGTGATGGTTGCACAACTCTGAGTACACTAAAAGCTATTTAATTGTAACTTTGTATGTATGACCTTATGACATGTAAATTATATCTCAATAAAACTTTTAGCAAAAAAGTTATGATAAATCCTGAAGAAAAAAGTCCCTTATCGATCAGTCATCTTTGTCTGTATCTAAATCCTTCTACCGACCTACGGGAAAGAGTTCTAAGCACTGGATGGAATCACCAGTTCAGAAATATTTTGGGAGGGCTAGGGATTTAGCTCAGTGGTGCCACTGCCTGCTTCACAAGCTCAAGGAACTGAGTTTGATCCCCGGTACAAAAAAAACAAGAAATCTTTTGAGAAATTTAACAATGACACAAAAAAAATGTATTTGAAGGAAATGATGAAACCGTAATTGGAGAAATAAAGAAAGACTTGGATAAAAATATAACAAAGATGACATTCTTTAAATTAATGTTTAGATTTAATGCAACATCAGTTAAACTTTCTACAGGATATTTTACAGACCATAATAAATTGATGAGATTCAACTAAACGAATAAGAAGATGAAAATATCAAAAGATATTGTTAAGTAATGATGGTAGAAAGCTTCTCAGACTTTAAACTTTATCAAATACCCATATATATAACAAAACAAATAATTGGGTTAAAAATAAATATTGATCAAGCTAATAAAACATGTTAGAGAAATAAAGCCAAATTCTTGTAAAAATTTCCCTGGTAGGTTAATATGGGCGCACATGCATGTGCACATGCAAACACACACACATGAATCATTCCACAAATAAATATTGTTGGGAAAGTTGTATTACTAATAAGAAAAGTAAAATTAGAGATGTAATTCACATCATATGCCTCAACAAATTCCAAATGGACCAAAAAGTTAAATATAAAAAGACAAGATGTAATTGAAAAATGTTTCAATAAAAAAATTTACTACAGTAAAAGGCATATTGCCACTCAGCCCCTCAGAAGACTCCCTCTCAATTCAAACACACTTATGAGTGTCATCAAAAGGTATGATCAAAAATACAGTGAATGTTACTGTCAAATGCAGGCTTGTAAAAAGATTTCAATGTGTCCTCATCCATCTTATTCACTGGATTAGGCACTGAGTGACTTCTGGCTTTTTTCCAAACTCAAAATGACCATGAAAGGTAAATATTTTGAATTGATTCAGGACATCAAGGTTATCGCGACAGCACTACTAAATGCACTCTTGAAAGAGAACTTCCAGAACTCTTTCAGAAAGTAGAAAGAACAACGAATGGGGTAAGTGTGCTCAAGGCAAAGGGGAGTAATTTAAGGGAGATTAATACCAGTATCTTTTACTCCATTTTTTTGTCACATCTCATACAAGGTATTAGAGAAGTCAATTATAGGTACAATTACTTTCATGGAAATGAAGAGAAGGAGCTATAGAAGAGAAAAAGAGGGGCTGATTTCAATCATGGTGGTAGAACTTCATAGAGGTAGGGAGAAAAATGTTTCATGGGGGAGGTAGGACTGAACGTAGACCTTGAAAAATGAGTAGAGTTTGATGAAGGATAAGAATAATAAAAACAGAAATGGACATTCTATGAAAAATTCCAACTACCTAGTAACTGGGGGGATGGCTAAATAGATGTTAATAGGCTTCATGGCCATGTAGTCACTAGAAACAACAAAAAGAAACATATTTGGGAAATAACCTCAAGGCACATAGAACCATGACTGTACCTTGAAAAGGTCAGACAGGCACTCAGGGTGCTAGATATCCTCAATGAATGGCTCAGTAAACTTACTTACATTCCACAATTTTCAAAAAAGTCAACAAAACTATATAAAGGTGAGTGGTAAGTCAATGTTACAAGTGTTTGCTCTGATTCCTCTCTGGGACTAAACTTTCAGGACAGGATGGCTGTGGAAACTGAGTGCCTGCAGTGTCTTCAGAAGAATAAGAGATGGTAGTTGTTTGTTAGTTACTGCAGGGGCTGTATTCTGTGCTTCCTCCCCTCTTGTACTCGCTGTGAACACAAGTCATTTACTTAATATGCTGTCCCCTGCTTTTGCCCCCCACACACCCTAGCCCACTAAATTCTCTTCTATTTCAACAAAGCAACCACAGTGCCTAGTCTCCAAAATCCCTGCATAATAGGACAGGAATTAGGAGGACTCAGAACATCTGTCTTGTTTTACTAAGTCGGCTGACAAGGAAACAGAAAAGCACCGAGGATTGGGAACCTTAGTTTATGTAAGCTTAGAATTCATCAGCTCTGATTTTTGCCTGCTACATTCTTACCCAAATTTATTGTGTGTTCCCTTTGTAGACATAAAATAGAAATGTGAAAAGCAATTTAGAGTTACTCAAAGAAAACCTTGTCTCTCTGCCTGAAGTTTTTCAAGTTTCAGGCCTCAGGCGGACATGTCAAACAGATCGGTTTTTATTGTATGACCCAAATCAGTGGCTCTCAGTGAAAAGGCCCACCCCATTATTTGTTTCCCTCCATTCTTTGTGCGATTTCAACAAAATGTGCAAAGCCACTCTACTCACCTATAATTTTTTTTTTTTCAAGGAGAATTTCAGCATTTCACTCATTTCCTCTGATTGTTTCTTCTGGAAAAGACCGAGTCATTCAGCTTGTTGGATTTCTCTCTATATCAAGGACCAGTCTTGAGCCAATTGTGTTGGTTCAACAGAAGCAATACACATCATATAATGCAGAATCATTCTCCCCTAGGGAATCTGAAGCTAATTGTAAAGTGACTCTGTAAATAGTATCTCGGTCTTTAATCATATTTTATGTTTGTGCAAAGGCTAAAAAAAACTCCTTCCACTATTTCTTTTCCCTAAAATACCATTAAACCTATTAAAACACATTTATTATCTCAGGACTCTTGTAAGACTATATACTTACACATTTGCAATAATTAGGATCAGACCCTATTTTTAGGCTATCTAATTAGAAAAAGTAATGAACAGTCTGTCTAAGATGTGGGACCTGGCCTTTGATCTGACACTCACTAGCTATCATACTTTTCGCTAATAACACCCCCTCTCTGGTCTTCACTTTCCTCATTTGTAAAACAAGAGACTAGACAGATGAATTGCAGTTTTTCTTCCACTTCTAACTTTCAGTGAGCAAAATGCAATAACATATTTAAGTAACCTGCTATGCAAGAAAAGCAATAGTTTAATTTAGAAAATATATTGGCTTTGCAATGAAACAAAATTGGGCCTGATTCTTCAATTTATCACTAATTATCAGCATTATTTTGGCCAAGTTACACTTTTCAAGTTTCATGTTTCCTCTATAAAATGGAGATAGTAATACCTTGTGTGGTTATTGCAGTGATGAAATAAGAAAACATAGGCAAAGAAAAAGACACATGATAGAATCATTAAATGGTAGCTACTGTTAGCTGCTTTATAGGACAATATATTCTTTATCCAGAGCAAGTTTGTACATTAATTATGTATAAGTACTGTTTTTAGATCTCAAAATAAACATGAATCTCTATTTTCTCAGTCAGAGAATAGATTAGCAAGAGTTTAATTACGATATAAACACCTCAACTTTAAATATAAGGAAATGGAAGTTATATGCCTAGTCCAAAATCATAGAGTGAGTTAATAACAGAGCCAAATCTAAAATCCAAGTTGTCCCTTTCTTAGAATTTACACACCCCACTGATTTTCTTCAGACTAAGTTATACCTCTATTAACAGTTTTTGGTGTCATGCAAAAATGATAATTGTTTCTATTCAGTCTATTGTTTAGCTGAGTCTAATAAGAAGAGCAAAATGAAATATTGAAAATCTGAGTAACTCAAGCTCTAATTTTTTTGGAAGTTTTGTGTCAAAATAGTCAAATTAAAACTTTTGGGCAGTTGAAGGAGTAACAAGACAAATTAATGTTATTAGTCACCTCCTCATATCTATTTCTGTCTGACTGACCATCTGAGTGAAGCATACCACCGTCCACTTAGCCAGAAACATATGAGTCACTCTTCTCACCACCTTCCTTGCTCCAAGGTAATCAGGTCTACCCAATTCTGTCTTCTAAATTCCACTTGATTCTAATCTGCTGTGGTTTGAATGACCCTCCAGAACTCATGATTAATTTAATTTCCATGGTAACAGTATTAAGAAGTGGGGCCTTTAAGTGTTGATTAGGTCAAGAGGACTCTGCTCTTATGGATGAATTAATTCCCTTATCATCAGAGAGGAGTCTTGATTTTTAAAAAGGCCGAGTTCATCCTTATTTTTCTCTGGCTCATACATGCTCACTTGCCCTCCCACCATGTTATGGTGCAACAAAAAGGTATCGCCAGATGGAACCTTTCTATCTTAAACTACTCCACCTCCATCCAAATGCAGGAGCTGAACAAACTATTGCAGCATATAATTTACCCAGTCTGTGATATTCTGTCAAAGCAGTAGAAAATGGACTAAGACATAGCCAATTCTTTCTATCCCTCTAAAAGGACATAATACTTTCTCACCTGGACTACTACAATAACCTGTTAACTGATGTCCATTTGGCTGTTTTTACTCCCCAAAATCAATTTATTGATTGCATGTAGATTTTCTGAATGAAAATTGAAACACATATTTAAAAATTAAAGTTTTATGTTATGTCTACATGGATATATATGTACACCTTTTCCCTTGAATCATTCATTTTCTTACTTTTATTGGATGAATTTGATGTATACATATTTTTATTTTGTTCCATGATCACTAGCAGGTGTTAAAACTACAAACACAATTTTCTGAATAATTAAATGTACAAGATAAATTTATTCAACAAATATTAAATTATTGTCTACTATATCCTAAGCACTAGGAATGCAGAGTGAACAGAAGAAACAATGTCTCTCTTATTAGCATGCATACTAGTGGACTGAAACAGACAGCAACCTGGAAGCAATGATATTTAGAGTAGCTATAAAAAATAACATACCTAGGAATAAATTTGACTAATGAAGCAAAAGATCTCTATAATGAAAACTATAAAACATTTAGGAAAAATTTAAGGGACTCAAAAAATGAAAAGATATCAAATATTCAGGCATTAGAAGAATTAATATTGTTAAAATGTCCATCCTATTCAAAGCAACCTACAGATTCAATGTAATCTCTATAAAACACCAATGATGATCTTCATAGAATTATAAAAATAATCTTTAAATTAGTATAAAACCACAAAAAAACTCAAATAGCCAAAGTCATATTGACCAAAAACAACGAAGCAAGATACATTACATGACCTGACTTGAAAATGTACTACAAATTTGCAGTAATCAAAACATCATGACAATGTCATAAACACAGACATATAGACCAGTGGAATATAATAGAGAACTTAGATAAGCAACAATAATCAATGCAAAATGAATTAAAGATTTAAATAAGACCTGAAAGTATAAAACTACTGAAGAAAACAGAGGGGAAATGCTTCAGAACATTGGAATGGGCAAGGATTTTTGCACACAACTCCAAAAGTGCAGGAAGCAAAAGCAAAATTAGATAAATGGGATGACAACAAACTAAAAGGTTTTATATTAGCAAAAGAAACAGTAAAGTTTAGGTCAGCATCAGGTACTTCTGTGTGTAAGATTGAAGTGGAGCACAAAGCAGAGGGATTGGTGGCTGGTTAGTTGATAAATCAATAGTTCTCCAAATCCTTTCTTTTATTCTTCACTGCTATGTAACGTCTCCACATACTTGTTTTTCACAAATGGCTGGTGATGAATCCTCCAATACTGAGAGTAGAGGGTATGTGAATTGAATATCTCACACCGAATTGAGTGTGAGATGAAGTGAAAATCTTTTTTAACTAATTAAGTTTATCAGTGCAATTTAGATATAAATAATGATCACATTCATCATAGGGAATTTGTACCTATATATTATATACCTTGATTCTTTTTTTCCCATTCATCTTCCCTCCCTTCACCCCTTCTTCCTGTCCTTATTTACAAGAGCTTTGTTTCCATTTTATTCTTTTTTTCTTGTCCCTTCCTTCCTTACCCCCTCCCACCCCTCCAGTTTCCCTTCCCATTTGAACATTTTTTATTATACACAATATCTATTATGTATTTTGGTCCTCATTTATACTTTTAGTGAAAAACTGAAAATGAAAATCTTGATATACATATTAAGACCACCAACTCCACTCTCCTTCTAGGCTCGCAGAAATCAATAGCCAAAGCTTATATTTCCAATTGGAAGACTAGAAAATTATTATCTCAGAGAATCTGAACAGCCTTATAGAAAATTATCAAAAATAAACTGGACATGGTGGCACACACTTGTAATCCCAGCACCCTGGGAGGCTGAGGCAGGAGGATTGCAAGTTCAAGCCCAGCCTGGGCAATTTAGTGACTTAGCAAGACCCTGTCTTGAAATTTTAGAAAAAGGCCCTGGGATGTAGCTCAAAGGAAAGGCCCTGGGTTCATATGACAACACTTTACAAAAAAGTGTTAACCAAAGAAAGGGATGCAGTCACATCCTCTTGCAGTGTGATTCACCTAGACAAAAAAAAAAAATTGAATCTGTTTTTGGGTCCCATATGAATAGAAACAAACAGCCAAGTGTCCTAAGATGTATGATGAAAAGAATTCTATCATGACAGGAACAGATAAAAATAAATACAGAAAAAAAAAACTTAGGAAAAGAAATTGCAGGGAGATGAGCATTTAAAAATTAAATTTTCAGAAATATAAAGGATGTAGCCATTTAAAAAGAAAAATACAATATTAAAATGAACGTTAAAATAGTTGTCAGATATTTTAAATGTAAAAGAAATAAAGCTTCAATAGAAGCAATGAAAAACAAATTTGAGGTATTCTTATAAAAACTAGACCAAAGAAACAGAAAAATTTTTATACTAGAGAATCAAACCAGGAGGTCCAAAGTAGGAATTATGAAGGGGAAGATATGAAGGGGAAGAAATATCCAAAAAATTCACTCAACAAAAATTCCTTGAATTGAAGAAATGGTTTCCAGATTAAAAGGGAGAATTGGATGACTAGCAAAATATATGAAAGTAGACACACACTAAGGGACACTATATTGAAATTTAAAAACGATGAGAACAAGAGATTATTTTTGAATGATAAAAGTTGAGTAGAAAAGAAGAGCAAGAACCAAAGAGATGAGCAGAGTTACATGGCAATGTATACCACTACTACTGCATATTCAAGCCATCAAATTCTGCCTGGGGTACTGAAAAGGAGATCCAGGATCCAAAGACCTCTCTTCCTTCACTCTACAATCCACTATCATCTTTCTCATAGAGTAGTAAGATAGCCTATAACCGGAATCTCTACCTTGACTGTAGACTGGACTCCAGATAGCAGCCAGAACCATCTTTCTAAAGTGGAAATTAGACCCTTTTTTCCCATTCTTAATTTGATCAAAGGCTTTATATTGCATCCAGAATTAAATCCAAACTCATCGTACCCTTTTGGACTCCTGGATTACTTTTTTACTTCATCGGCTGTTTTCTCACTGCTTTTAATTGCAATGATCTTTTTATGTTCTATGTATATGCCCATGGCATGTAAATAAACTGCTTATCTAAAGTGGTCAATAAGCCAGCAAATCTCTGATATATTTTATTCATAGCGGTTAGTGCCAATTTTGTTTTTAAATTCATTTGCCCATATATTTACTCTCTGTCTTTCCCTACTAGAATATAAGCAATGTAAGGGCAAAATAATGAATTCATCTTTCTTATTTATTGTTGTATCTCAGCATCTAGAACACAGTCTTGCTTGTTATAGGTACTGAATAAATAATGGCTTAATTAATTTATTAATGGATTATCTGCCAAGAATTCATAGTACTTAAAGAACACAGTAACAGAATAGAGTTGCAGGTTTGGTGACATAGTAGCCATATATTATGGAATTCAAAAGGTAGTACATGAATAAAAAGAATAGGATAAATAGGTCAATCACAATCACACCCAAAAGGAAGCTATTAGTTTTGAACTCTGTTGCAATATCTTCCAGTTCTTTGTTTTCATGAGTGGAGGGTAGCAAACGTGGAGAAAAGAAAAAATTAATGAATAAGAATACACAAATGGAGTAAAATTGAGTGTATTGTATGGAAAGAGGGTAGTTGATACAGAGGTGAATAATGAAATCAGTTTCACCATTTGAAATTTTGAAATGTGGATTGACCTGTAAAAAAGATCACTGAAGACACAGCCTTTTCTGAATTCCCAAGAACATGATCTTAGATTTGATGATTTTTGATTTCCTTTTCTTACAAGGTCCTGTTTAGGAAATAGTAATTGTCTTGGTCTACGTGAGTTACATAATTAAAATATGAATGATTGGGTGGCTTCAATGACAAGTTAATTTTCTCACAGTTCTAGACCCTGGAAGTCCAAGGTCGGATTTGTAGCATAGTTGGCTTATGGCAAGAGCTGTCTTCTTGCCTTCTCACTGTGTTCCGAGAGAGAGGAGGGTGAGAAAGACAGGGAGAGGGAGAGAGAGAATAGTTCTCTGGTGTCTCTGGTGTTTCTTCTTACAGGGGCACTAATCTCATCATGAGGCTATGGTCTTTTGACATCATCTAAACTTAATTACCTCCCAAAGGCTTCATCTCCCAATACTATTACATGAGAGGTTAGAACCTCAACTTATGCATTTTGTAGGAACACAAATCAGTTCACAGAAATAATGAATTTGATAGAGGAAACAGGCAAAGTGATAGGCAGGACTAGCAGGGGACATAGTGGACTGGATAGAGTTCATGATCATATTGTCTTCTAGATTTGTCTATTTGTAGAGCTCACTGAAGCAGTAGTACATGTCTAATTTTCCAGCTCTTAGCAGTTCCCTTTTCATCTTACTACCTTCCCAAACTATTATGTGATCAATATAAAGACTGTTATATTCTAAAGGCATCTGATGGTACAAGTTCCATAGCCAGGGAAGAGAGTTTGTCAAGTTTAATAGATAAAACAGCTAATATGCAGATTAAGGAAGTAGTATGTTCAAAATCACATTGAAAATAAGATTTCAAGCCAGAAATGGGATATATATCTATTCTCTCCTACCAGGTTTTCCCCCTGAGAATGTGGTTATTATCCCAATAGACCCAGGCTCAAGTCGATGTTGAGGGATTTCAACACGTTTAAAGGAGGTGCTAAAATGCTGAGTCACTGTCACTCTGCATGTCACTGAAAAAGTCAATCTTTGTGGACGTTCTATGTAAGAAACTGAAAATCAGGAAGACCCCTGCCCCCCGCCTTTCTCCACAAACCTCCAAGTCTCAATAACAAAAAAGTACGCTGTGTACTTGTTCCTTTGGAGCTTCAGGTGGCAAAAGTTCATCCTTTTTTCAGGCCAAAAATTTGAAAGAAATTTCTTTTGAAAGAAATTTGTTCCCCTGCCAGCTGTCTTTAGTGACAGTGTGCTCCTTGAAATCCACGTGACAATAAACATCACTTAACATAGACTAATAATTCCATATTGCAATTGAAAATAACAAGATTACTACTGAGATTGAAACACTGACTAGAAGAGACCCCTGGGGATCTCCTGACTATGAAGCAGTTATGGGTGTAAGAACTGTTACCTTCATAAAACTTAGGCACTCCATGAAGCATTTCAAGACAAAGACTCTCCCAAATCTGACTAGTCAGGTTCTTTTCTATTGTTTGCTTTTGTTCAGTTGTTGCTTTAAAAATACAATTTGAGGGTACCAAGTTGTTCATGTACATGTATTTGCTCTCCCTAACTAGACTATGTGCTCCATATAGTTGCTTCTGGTTATAATCTTGACTACTTGTTCCTTATGTGTTCTAAATTTCATTCTCCAAAACTGATCAAGATGCAATATGTATATGTTTCAAACCCCTGTGCCAAATGTAATCACTATGTATCACAAAATATACTAATAAAACATTAAAATAAATAAATAAATCTCACTTCCCAGCATTACTTTTCACTGACACAATAGTCTAACGTTGTGGGGAAGCATATGAAGGGGTTGACAAAATACGGCTCATACATCAAGTATAGCATGCTGACTAGTAAAATGGGAAATCATCTGCTATGGTTTTCTGCAATATTGGAAGCTAAGCAGTTTAACTTTGATGCTGAAATATCTTCTTTCTCATATTACCTTTCAGTAGACACCCTATATCCTTGTGTCTCCCTTATGTAGCTGCCAATATATAGTTCATAAACTCCTCATTAAGGACTGACCCAAGAATGAAAGAATGTTTGATTTTTTTGCATGTAAGAACTCTTCTGTAGGGAGCAACAAGAAGAAAACTCGATGCCCAAAATTGAATGGAGCAGGGATGAGGTAGGTAAATCTGGCCCTTGCTCTGCCACTCTTCCTTGTGTTACTTTCTGGTTGTCATTAAGGATGTTTGTGGGAGAGGAAGAGAAGAAGGTAAGAAGAGTCATTGTATTCTTGGGCCTCCTCTACCAACTATGAGAGGGTTGGGGAAGAAATGAGACCTATGGGGTTTTTTTCTTGTATTATTTCTCCTTCCTTAACACCAAAGAAGAGCTTCAACATTCCTTTCTTCTCCCATTAATGAAGCAAGGAATACATACCCTGATGACACACCTTAGAAAGAGTCAATGAGCAGAGTGACTTCAATTTAGTTGACAAGCTCATAAAAGTTTCTATTGTTTTTCACAAACTTTTATTGAGCATATCACTTAAAGCTATTTATTTCTTTTCTCCCCATTCTCCCATTTCCTCCTCACTAACAGGAGCCTATATCCACCACCACCTCCAGGCACCCCTCTTAGCTAGCACATTCTTCTGTAATAAGCCCCCTACCCACACACAAAACATAAGTGAACCGATTAGGCAGAATGTAATTTTATTGTCACGAACTCTCTCTAAGCTGGAAATTTGGAAACTTCATGAATTATACATCAAAGCACATACACAAAACCCACTGGGTTAGTTGAAAAGAAATTGTACTATTTCTCCTACCTACCTTTTAGTCATACGCAATCACACTTCTACCACAACATGCATAAATGTACTCAATTAAAAATCATAGAATTGTCAAATGTCAGAGTGGGAGGGTGGTATAGAGATGATTTAGTCTATCTCCTCATTGAGCAGAGGATGAAACCAATGCCCAGAGAAAGGACTTTCAAAAAGTCCCTTGCATAGTTGAGAACAAAAATGAGACTAAGACCATGGAAATATTTATGATCCTGTGTCAAAACAAACAAACAAACAAACAAACATGTATTCAGCCAAAACCTTAAGTGTATATAGGTCCTTCCCCCAAAAGAGGAAACACTTGTCTTTTCAAAGCAAAAATGACCCCATTCATCATGTTTGAATGTCCCTGATTTTTTCTGCTCTGATTTTCTGCTTGTCAATTCCCAAAACACTTCCTTCTCTGCCTCTGAACAACCCTCACGAATGAGCAATTCCTAAATGTATTTGCTATGACGCATGTAAAGGCAGCCACTCAGAGAAAAGGGCAGAATCAGTGTCCTCTTTTTCCAAATATGCCACTTTTTAAAAATCAGACATTACTATACTGAATACCAATTGCTTAAAGACTTACAAATCTCCTCTAGGAAAGTCCAAGGCTCCTGAAGAAATGGCAAATCCAATGGAAGTTGCAATGTGATTCACCAACTGAAAAAGGAACACAAATGGGCCATGAAGAGGCACAAGTTTTCTACCAGCCTGGGGAATTGGGCTGACAGGTCTGCAAGTGCTAGGCATGACTTCTCATTCCTCTGTCTGTATACTCAGACATTTCTTAAGTGCCTTAGAAATCATGCAAGGCCAAGGCATGCTCTCTAGTCACTAGAAATAGGGGGTCAAGTCTCTAAGGAGCTCAAAAGAGAGAAGTAGAGGCACAAAGAAAATAAGTATTTATTTGTAATCATTCTGGTTTGTATTTCTGATGTTAATTCTTCCCTGCTACTTATTGGTCTGTTCTGAACTCTGAATTTTCCACAGAACAAAATCATACTCGATGCTTTTCTTGCACATGGCCAGGCATCTTCAATTAGTACATACAAAGACCTTCACATCATGCCCAACCTGCAATGCTAGCCTCAGCTTCCACCACTCTCTTCTGTGCTACAACCAGTCCTTCACACATTTTGTACTTTAAAGCCCCACACTTTCTTCCTCAAATGCTCCATCCTTCTATTAATTCTTCAAAATCCAATTCAAAAGCTACTTTCTCCTTAAAGTCTTTCAAGACCCTTACTGTCAGTCCAGATTAATTCTTCTCTATGAAATCTCTATTCTTTTGATTATTAAAGCATTCATAAATTAATGAGTACCAGCTATTTTTCAAGCATGGTACCAAGAAAAGGGAATACTGCCAAAGAGAGATGTGGGCCTTGTCCTCACAGAATTTCTGGGATAATATATTGGAAAGATAAGTAGCTGCAATACATACTTTTCATAGGAGAAGTGTATGTGGCTATAGGATGTCACTGTAAAGGATTTAAACTCATTTTGAGAGGTCATAGAAGATCTACTTTAATAAAGAATGCTTAACTACATTAAGATCTGGAATCAAAACATGAGTTAGATAGAGAAGTTATTGCCATCTAGCATACTATATGAGCATAGGAAAACACAGTGACATAGGAAGAGAGCTTTCAATAAAGCTGAAAGAAGGTGATAGTGTCAGGACACAAGAATTCAGGAGAAGGCTAAGCATTATAAATAACATTAAGAAGAGCAGGAAGTCAGTGAAAAGTATTAACAGAAATCATTTGGAGGGAGCAAACTTACACGCAAAACCTGACAATGACTTGGAATACAGTCACAGAGGTGAATACATTGGATATATAAATTTTAATTACTTTATTGGTACACTTTTGATATACATAATGATCATGTTCATCAAGGGAATTTGTATGTGTACATAACATATCTTCATTCTTCTTTTTTCCCCATTCCCCTCCCTCCCTGCAACGCCTCTTCCCTTCCTTATTTAGAAAAGCTCTGTTTCCATTTCTCCCCTTCTATTCTCTCTCTTTTTTTTCCTTTTCCCTTGCTTCTGTTCCCTTGCCCTGCCTTGTTCACCTTTCATTTGAACATTTGCATCAGACTTCCCGATATCTATTATCCATTTTGGTTCTTCTTTATGCTTTTGGTTTCTCACACAAGAGAAACAATATGATATTTAAACATATGTGCCCGATTTAGTTTACTTATAAGTATGATCTCAAAGTGCATTCGTTCACCTAAAAACATCTCAAGTTTAAGTCTCTTCATGGAAAATTAGTACTCCATTGTATATAAAAACCACATTTTCTCACACCAGAGAAACTATTCGGTATTTACACATGTGTGTCCTATTTATTTCACTTAAGAGTATCGCCTCAATGTGCATCCATTTAGCT
>NW_004624797.1:10994885-11007381 GCF_000247695.1 Heterocephalus glaber
GAAGAAGGAGGAGGAGGAGGGGAGGAAGAAGAAGAGGAAGAAGAAGAAGGAGAAGGAGAAGGAGAGGAAGAGGAAGAAGGAGAGGAAGAAGAAGAGGAAGAGGGAGAGGAAGAAGAAGAAGAGGAGGAGGAAGAAGAGAAGATTCAGAATGAAGATTATCATCATGAGCTTTCAGATGGAGATCTGGATCTGGATCTTGTTGGTGAAGATGAAGTAAATCATCTTGATGGTAGCAGTTCTTCTGCTAGTTCCACAGCAACAAGCAACACAGAAGAAAATGACATCAATGAAGAAACTATGTCTGGAGAAAATGATGTAGAATATAACAACATGGAACTAGAAGAAGGAGAACTCATGGAAGATGCAGCTGCTTCAGGAGCTCCAGGTAGTAGCCATGGGTATGTGGGTGCCAGCAGCCAAATGTCAAGAAGAGCACATTTATGCTCTGCTGCTACCAGTAGTTTATTAGACATTGATCCTTTAATCTTAATACATTTGTTGGACCTTAAGGACAGGAGCAGTATGGAAAATCTGTGGGACTTACAGCCTCACCCACCTGCCTCACTTTTGCAGCCCACAGCATCATATGGTCGAAAAGATAAAGATCAAAGGAAGCAGCAGGCAATGTGGCAAATGTTCTCTGATTTAAAGATGCTGAAAAGACTCAAAACTCAAATGGCTGAAGTTCAAGGTATGACAACTGATGTAAAGAATACACTTTCAGAAATAAAAAGCAACAACACTGTTTCTGGAAACATGCAGACAGCCCTTTTTTCTGCTGACCAGACAGCTCTGGCTGAGTATGGAACTGAAAAGTCTGGTAGATTACAAGATTTGGGAATGGAGCTTCTGGCAAAGTCATCAGTGGCTAGTTGTTACATAAGAAACTCCACAAATAAGAAAAGTAATTCAAGCCAGCTCGGTCCAGTATAGCAGGTAGTCTATCACTTCGAAGAGCAGTGGACTCCGGGGAAAACAGTTGTTCAAAAGGAGACTGTCAGACTTTGTCTGAAGGCTCCCCAGGAAGCTCATAGTCTGGGAGCAGGCATAGTTCTCCCCGAGGCTTGACACATGGCATCATGGGTGATATTCTGCCCCAAACCGAAGACTGGCAGTGTAAAGCTTTGGACTCAGATACTGTTGTGGTGGCAGTTTTCAATGGCTTACCTACTACTGAAAAAAGAAGGAAAATGATAACCTTGGGGGCCAATGCGAAAGGAAGTCGTCTGGAAGGAATGCCAGTAACTGATTTGGAGAATACTGAAACTGGAGAGTTACAGCCTATACTACCTGAAGGAACTTCAGCTGCCCCTGAAGAATGAATGAGTAGCGACAGTGACATTGAATGTGACACTGAGAATGAGGAGCAGGAAGAGAACACCACCATGTTTGGATTTAATGACTCTTTCATGGCATAGCCCCCAGATGAAGATTCTCATTCCAGTTTTCCTGATGATGAGCAAGTAGGCCCTGAAAATCTTCACTTCAATACTGATGAAAACAGTGGAAGGTAATTGCCAGATCAAGAAAACTGACTTACAAGCTACCTTGACCCTGAAATTTGTTGTAGTTGGTGCTCAAATTTGTCATCTATCAGATAATCAAATTTGTTCTCATTTTCTCATCATCTGTATCTGTAATAGTAATTGAGAAGCTGTTACAAAGTAGCACAATTCTAGTAGAAGACAGTAGTATGTGGGAAAAAATTAACAGTGTGGGAAGTGTTCTTTCTAATATAATAAAACAGTAGTGTAGCCCTCAATTAATTTAGCAAATTAGAAGGCGGTCTGTCTTCTGTGGCAGAAGGCCAGCCAACTGCCAGAAAGTGTACCAAGAGGCAGTGCATGGACGCAGTAACTTGCTCTTGCCGGTGCTCTTTTGTCTTTGGCTAGACACTCAGTTGTGTTTAAATAACTGCCGAGGAATTTTGGGTTCCAATCACAGTTTATAGTTTCATTTAGGGCATATAGATTAGTGAACAGAAAAACTAGTTATTGATTCTTTCATATAGAAACTTTGCATGAATAACCAAAGTAACACTAAACTAAACCTCCTTTTTGGAGTATGTTGACAGAGTAAAATTTATTTATTTACCTTTCTCTCTTGTTTGAGTGCAGACACACTGTTTAATGGCACATAATCTTTTGGCAAATGTAATTTAAAATGAATTAAGTTAACGTGGATTGGTTATGTTCCTGGTCATGTGGACACATGTAAGATTATTTAGGTTTTTAAAAATTTTTTTCCTGCCTCGTAAAATACAACTATAGTGCAACAATATGTTAAAACTGTCTTTTCTTCCTTATTTTTATTAGTTGGATATTGATTTCAGTGTCAATAAAGACTAACATATTGCAAAGTGGCTTACATCAGAGTGAAACTGTGATACGTAAGGTTTTCTTTCATACTCATAAGTAACCTCAACCCCAAAATTGCCAAACTTTATCATTGTTCTCCTGCATTTGTTTGAGCTGCTATATATTTGTGAAAATTACACTGAAAGTTGACCAAGAGATTGTTGAAAAAGCATGAATAGCTATATGTACATGTGAGAGACATTGCATCAGCTTATATTTTACTCAGTATTGTTCATTTTTTCATCTCATGTCTTGCTTGAATGCCATGATGAATAGTCTACTTATTTTCAAAATAGTTTGCAGTTTTTGTTAATAAAAGTAAGTTAAGCAAAAAAACCCAAGTTGGATCTTAAGAAAGAGATATGAGAGGTGTCAAAAATGACAGAAATTGACAGTACTACAATTTCCTGAGGTAAGGAAAAATGGGGGAGAACTAAGGTTTGTTTCAGGTAGTAGAGCTTCTAGACAATGAATTTGGCTTTGAAAATACTGCATTTGAGGTGCATATGAGATATAAAGGGGAGATAAGAAATGCTATGTTAGATGTATTGTTTTGAAGCTCAGAAGAAAGAGCTGGACATAAACTGAGAAGCATGTGCCTAAAGATGGAAATTGAAGTCATGAAAGTAGACAGTAGGGAGAGAGTTGAGTGAGCAAGGGCAACTCTGTAATATCACAACTAACATTTAAATGTTACATGGAGGGACCATAAACAAAGATAGAGAATGAACAGCCAGAGAGACAGAAGAAAACTCAGGATAGTAAGGGTTCTCCAAATCAAAGGAAAAAGAGTACATGAAGAAGAAGGATGATCATCTAAGGTGACTGCTGCTGAGTTGCCAGGAAGAATGGATTTAGCAATGTAAGTGTCATTGTGACCTTATGAAGAGCTATTTCAGTGAAGTCATGTGGGGCACAAGGCAGATTGGAGTGGGATGAGGTGAAGAAATAGAGACAGAGATGTAGATAATTCAAGAAATATGTGTTGAATGGTGGGAGTGAGGTTGTTCAGTAACTGAGGGGTGGTGAAGGATCCAGAAGTGTTTGCTTAGTCTGTTTGTTTAAACATCAGGAAGACTAAACATGTTTAAAAGCCAGAGGAGGGGGGTACAATAGAGAAGAAGCAAGAAGTTAATGAGCAGCATAAATCTCCTAGAAGGCGAATGAAGATGGGATTCAGAATACAAGTGAAGAATTATCCATTAATAGAAAGAATATCTTTCCATGATGGTATGAAGGAAAAAGGAGAGAAGTTTCTTTCCTAACCTAGTCTCTAGGCTAGGAAGTACAATTATCTCTAGATTTAATGGTAGAGGTTTGGAGGTAGAGTTGAGCAGGTGGTAAAGACATTTGCTGAGATTAGAGAGAGGGAGGATGAAAGAAGTTTGAGAAGGTAATTTTTGGTCAGGTTCTCTATATGCCATTTTTCCCTACAGCTAACCTATGATTATTACCAGATAGTGTAATGCAGTGGTTAAGAACATGAGATCTAAAATAAGAGTGTCTTTGTATGAACTTGGCTCTACCATCTACTCTACTTGTATATCTTTGGTTAAATCACTCAACTCTTCTGTCCTCAGTTTCCTCATCTGTGAAAAGAGGATCATAATTTTACCTACCTCCCAATTTTATGTTGAAAATAAATTAAGTGAGGTAATACACACAAGGGGCTTAGAATAGTTCCTGGCAAGTAATAAGCATGCTAGTGTTGCCTTCATTATTAAAGCTCTCCAAATATTACTTGAGTTAGTTTGTCATTACATTACATGGAGATGTAAAAAGCAACTCTTAGGTATGAAGAAGGGAGAAATTTTCCTCCAAAAGTCCATATTTTAGTTTTCTAACTAGACTAAAAATATGGCAGGAATAGGAAGTTTGCTTCTACATTTAGTTACATATAACTACAACTTTTTACATCCCAGGAAATCAGTAAATATGAATATAACACAGTAGGGAGGACTTGGTCCATAGAGGATGACACTGAGGATGGTTTCTAATGAGGAACCTCGAGGATTGTGTCCTGAGCCCTAGGGTGATCTTTGTCTAAATCCAGAAGCAAAGACAATAAAACCAGCCCTCTTTTCTGTATTTTCTTATATTGGGAGGGGGAATGGTTTAAATTGTGGCTGGAAAAAATCACCAACGTTTTTAAGTAGATAAAGTGGAACTATTTCTCTCTGGAATTACTTTGAAAACAGCTACAAAACATCTGGGTAAGTTCCATAGGAGAGGTACCTCAACCCCAAACTCAAGTATTTGCTAAGCATGTTCTCTGAAAAAGTATTGTGCCAACTTAATGCCTGAAAACAAAGGTTGAAAGACTGAAAATAAATACATGCTTGGTTGTGAAAGATGGTGCCAGCCTGGGGAGAGTAGATAAGAACAATCAGTTAAATGGAGTGAGCCTTGCAGGTCAAATTAGGAATTTGGACTGTCAGATTTTGCTAACAGAGTCTGCACTAATGAAAAGCCTAGATTGCATGAACATAATAATATGCCACTTTACTATTTTCAGTACATTTTGTACATATGAAATGGCTAAGTGTTACCTAGCAGAGGTCCCACCAGACCTGATCTTGCCTGATTTATAATTAGTACATTTATTTGTTAGCATGCAAATGAGTAGTGCTGTGGTACTTAGGAAAAATTGTGTTATTAAATAAGTGCAATATTCTTTCTGTAATCTTGCTGCAATGATTCATTAGTGCTGCCAACATCTTATTTTCACAGAAGGTACAAATCTAACCAGTAAAACCTTGTGAATTTACACAGTGGGAATCTATATTTGTTAGATTGAGAAGGTGACATAAAGACATGGCAGGACTTTAAGTAAGTAACAAGCATGTAAAATGGATCTCCAAGCAGCATATAGAACAGTCCAGATAAAGTAAAAATCAAAATAAGCGAAAACAAAGCTTCCCATTTGTAAGCCCATTTGTTCTAATTTAGACTCACACAGATATGGCAAGAAATGTGCTTTGGAGTCAAAATTCAAAGCCTAGCTCTACCACTTACTAGCTTTATGACTTTGGCTGAGCAAGCTCTCATGTGCCCAGAACATAGGTGACCCTCAACATATATTAATTACTGATTCCACCTGCATCCCCACACATATATGAAAACATCAGCAATATTGAGGTATTGCAGCCTAGTGGTCAAGCAAGCGGGCTCTGAAGTCCCACTGGCTGAGCTCAGATTCCCGACTCTACTACACTGAATTTTTATCAATTTGATCAACTTACCTTCTTTATTAGTTGATTCCCTCATAATACATTGGGCATTTTATCTCATAAAGTTGTGATGAATATTTGATAAGATCATTCACATAAAGCACTTAGCAGCGCACTGCCTACAACATAGTAAGCCCTAAATAAATGCTAGCTCTTAAAGTATTATCCAGAAACTTTCTTCATTCTGGCTTATACCCAATCAATTCCACTATCAATGATCTTAAGGACACTAAACCCTACCTTTATGTTATGCTATGTAAGTGATTCAACATTTCTACATGAGGTTCCTGCAGCTTTTAATGTAGATGACTGCTTCCTTTTTGTTGAAATGTGAAAAAAAAAGGAAAGATTTCAGGAAGATGTGAGAAGGAAGAAAATTACTTAGAAGATAAATTTTTTAATCCGATGCTGGCAGGAAACTGTGGATTCTCTATCTCTGGAGTGCTATACAGTGATCAGCTAAATCAACATATGCGTATTGGACACTCACCTGCCCAAAGCCAGGAGCTGGTTTAGATCATCTCTGGAGGTGTCTTTTTGCCTTTAGAGTCTGTAATTCTTCGCAATTAGTGAGTGATAGCAGATACTATTTGTGCAGCAATGGCTAAAATAGCCCTGGATGTTTTACATATGTTGCTGCAATCTTCACAATAATCCTCCACAGTAGATAACCTTCCAGTTTTTAAAATAATGAAATAGGCTCAGAAAATCACAGACAAAGACATGAAGACAGTGAGTTATAAATCCAGAATATTCATTTTTTCATTTATTCTTATTTAAATCCAACCAATATTATTTGATCTCCTATTATATGCCAGACATTGTCTTTAGCACTGATGCATAACACTGAACATAAAAGATAAAATCCATATCTTTGTGAAACTGATGTTTTAGTAGGAGAATAATATAACCCAAGACTGTCTTGTTCCAAGGCCTGATTCTATTCTTTTATCTCATAGAATGCTCTGATGGGCTTTTTTGTCTTGTTACCATTTTACAGTGAAGTTGAATTTTTCCTTTTTCAACACAGCCCTGTGATGCAGCAAGGAAACCAAACAACTGTCTCTCAATTCTTCCTCCTGGGACTGACAGTGGGATCTGAACAGCAGCAGATTGTCTTCATGCTGTTTCTATGCATTTACCTGATCACCATGGTAGGAAACTTACTTATCCTCCTAGCCATTGTCAGTGACACTCACCTCCACAGCCCCATGTACTTCTTTCTTGCCAACCTATCTTTCACTGACATCTGCTTCACAAACATGACAGTCCCCAAGATGTTGGCAGACATTCACAGACAACATCCAACCATCTCCTTTGAAGGATGCCTTACACAAATGTACTTTTTTATGTTCCTGGTAGATTTGGACAATTTCCTCCTGGCAGTGATGGCATATGATCAGTACATTGCCATCTGTCACCCATTACACTATGCTACTTTACTGAATCCCAAGCACTGTACCCTGTTGGTTCTGATTCCATGGGTAATCTCAAGCCTTGTCTCAGTACTGCATCTCAGTCTGCTGAGCCACTTGACTTTTTCTGATCAGAGAGAAATTCCTCATTTCTTCTGTGACTTGGAACCCATATTAAGGCTTGCTTGTTCAGATACCAAAATCAACCACTTGATGATCTCAGCCATTGGGGGAGCAGTTATCTTCTTTCCCTTCACTTTCATTCTTGTAACCTATGTTTTTATTGGTAGTACTGTGCTTAGGGTTCCATCCACAAGGGGAAAGTGGAAAACATTCTCCACATGTGGCTCTTATCTCTCAGCTGTGTCCCTTTTCTACAGATCCATTGTTGGAGTCTACTTTCTCCCTTCTTCTGCCTACTCAGCAGAAAGGGATAAGGTAGCTGCTATCATGTACACAATTGTAATCCCCATGATGAACCCCTTTATCTATAGTCTAAGGAGCAAAGACATGAAAAGAGCACTGAGGAGACCATTCAGCAGCAAAAGTTTTTCTGGAGTTAGTGAGCTCTGCCATGAAAGACATCTTTACCAACTTCTTGTACTAGGATAACTATGCAGAAACTCCAAGGCCTCAGGCTACTTCACTCTCATAGCAATGTCCTTCCCAACAACTTCCTGCCTGGAGTCTAGTCTCAAAGCTTTAGATTGCACTCAGGTCACCACATAAAAAAACACGTTAAGAAAACAAAACACTCCTTTATTCCACAGTCTTCACCATTTAAATACAGTTTTCCTGCGTTAACTCATGAGTGAATATTCAGTGCTTAATAATTGTTGCTAATTATTTGGTTTGTGTCTTATTTCTTCCTTTATTAAACCTTACATGATAGACTTATTATGATTTGGTTCCAAAAATGTTTCTCAAAATTTTCCTGTGTTCAGAGGCCGAGCTTTTGGAAGCTGGTTGGATCGTGGGAACATTAAACTCATGAGTGGTTTAACCATCGATGAGTTCATAGATAAAAGGACTGTTTGGCAGTGAAGCCTAGTTGGAAGAGATGGGTCACAGCACCATGACCTGAAAGAATGTATTTCTGTCTCTAGCCCCTCCTCCTCTTTCTCTTTCTGTCTCTCTCACTCTTGCTCTCACTCTTCCTTGCCAGGTCCCTATTTCTTGGCTGCCATGTGTGCACCTTTCCTCCACCATGCTCTGCCACTGTGATGTTTCTGCCCTGGAGCCAGTGACCATGGACTGAAACCTCTGAAACCATGAGCCAAAATAAAACTTTTCTCCTTAAAATGGATTATGTAAGGTATTTTGTCCCAGAGATAAAAAGCTAACTAATACAAGACAATACACAGGAAAAGAAGGAAGGAAGAAAGGATGGAAGAAAGGGAGGAATAGTAGGTGATGATGATAGCTTAAAATACCTTAGAGATAATACGAAGTTAAAGTTCACAACTTCGAAATAAGAACTTGATTCTCACTATGTCAAAGTAAATATTGAAGTAAATATTACAGGGTTCCCATGTGCTAGATAAGAAAAAAAATGTACCAGGAGACAGAAAAAATGAAGATACAACCATTTCTCTTGTCCTGTTATTATGTTTTAGTGGCTAACTGCAGGTTGCTTATGCCCTGAGTATTTTCTACTCTGCTCCCCAGCCTCTTCCAAACCAACCAAGATTATTGTTGCAGGAAAGATAGTAATAGGATGGGACCATTGCCACATATACCCCCAAAAACACTTCGGTCCAGGTAATACCATAAGTTCAGAGGAGTCCAGATCAGATCATCTTTGGTCAAAACTGGTTGAGAAATGACAAAAACTCCTCTCCTGTAGTACCTTAACTGCAGATGGGACTAACAAAAACAGGGCCTTGACTCTATGGTGCTGATTTTGGAGGAAATGGATATTTTGGAACTTCTAGTTTCAAGAAGGGAGAGGCTACATCTTGCTCATCTCTAAGGGCCTACTCTCCACCATGATGCCTTTCTCAGTAAGAATTAAAACTACTTGTGAAATGAATGAATCAATAAAGTTTACCTGTAAATCCAAGATCTTGGGTAAGATTATGCTTGAGTCTGGGACTTGAGATAAACAAATTACAGTACCAGATCCCCAAAATATCCAAAGCTTCAGCAAATCTGATTTCATATTCCATGATCAAAACAAACTCATTTGGGGCCAGTGATTTAGCTCAGTGGTTCCACCACCTGCCTCGCAAGTGCAAGGACCTGAGTTCAATCCCCGGTACCAAAAAAAACCAAAAAACAAAAACAAAAAAAAGTCATTTGTAGATAAGGTCAATAGTGGCCTATAGGGTATGACTTGAGAGGCCTCAAAAATATAAAAAGGAGGCATAAGTGATACGGTTATAAGATTTCATATGAAGAACACAAAGCGTTTATTACAAATAGATCTACTCATGATGCTCTCAATATTAGAAAGGGAAAATGGATCCTATCCCTGAACATTATAGTCTATAACAAAAAATCTTGAGGTAGACCATTAATAACCAAAGAAAAACATATAAATTAAATATACTGCTAAATGAAGGATGTTTTTATGTTGTGAAGCAACAAAGGTGAAGAATTAGGAGAAAGAAGAATTTTTAGAGAAACAGGGTCAAGTAGATACGAATTTTTGTGCTAGTGCCTCCAATTCTTACTTTTATGACATTGAACAAGTAATTTTACTTTGTTAACCTCAATCATACATGTGAAAAATGAGGTTAAAATAACTGTCTCAGTGATTTGTTTCAGTTATTACCTAAAATATATGTTGTCTGGCACACAGTTCATCTTTATTAAATGTAAATTCCCACTTCTTGATACATTGAGGACTTAAAAAGACAATAACTAGAGGAAGGGGCTTCCAGGCCACCATTCCACCCCACCCAGCTCAGAGGTAAGGGCTTCTGGGGCTCCATTCCACCGGTCCCAGCTCAGAGGAAGAGGGTTCTGGGATGCCATTCCACCACTCCCAGCACAGAGGAAGGGGCTTCCGGCCCATTCTTCCACCACTCCCAGCCAGAGGTAGTGGCTACCGGCCCACTGTTCCACCACTCAAAGCCCAGAGGAAGGGGCATCTGGGCTGCCATTCTACTGCTCTGAGTGCACAGGAGGTGAACCGCGTGGATGCCAACAGCATGCCTGCCACCCCCCAGGCCATGTCGAAATAAGAAGACACATAAACAAGTCTCAAAAGCAGACTTCCAGAACACCTAGAGCAACCCAAAAGGGAAACGTGATGGAACACTCTGATACTCAACAACCTGGACTCCCTGAACTGGTACCAAAAGAGGATTAGGAAAAAATGAAATCAGAAATAATTTTTCACATAACAGCAGAGATTGTGCCCATAGTTGCAAGATATGATTAACAAATCTAGAGAGGACACAGATAAAAAAAATAGATGAGCTGAGGAACATGTTACAATCCCAACATAAGAAACAAAAGGAATCCATAAAACAGATACAAACAGATTTCCAGGAGATGAAAAACTCCATTGAAAGTCTATGCAGCAGAACGAGCCAAAGTCAGGACAGAATTTCAAATATAGAAGATAAGATTCCAATTAGTGACCACGAAGAGAAAAATTGCTTCAAAATTGTAAGTGACCATGAGAAATAAATCAAGCAACTGCTAGAAGATGCAAAGAAGAATAGCATAAGATGGATTGGAGTCAACAAAGAAACATCAGAGAGTCCGGATGACATAAAAAAAACTGTTCACAGAAGTAATAGCAGAAAACATCCAAAGCAGGGGAAAAGAAATTGACAAACAGTTAAGTGAGGCATAAAGGACGCCAAATAGCCTTGATCAAAAAAAATCTACACATAGGCATATAAATGTTAAGATTCCAGAAACCCAGCAGAAGAACAAAGTTCGACAAGCAGTTACAGAAAAGAAACAAATCACATACAAAGGTAAGCCCATCGGAAACACAGCAGACTTCTCAGTGCAAACCCTCAAGGCAAGAAGACCTTGGAGTGATGTATTCTAAGGCCAAAAGGAAAAGAGCCTCCAACTCATACTGATGCATCCTGCAAAACTATCTTTCAAAATTGAAGCAGAAATAAGATACTTTCATGACAAAGAGCACCTTAGGAACTTCATGAAAAAGAAAGCGGCACTCCAACAAATTTTAAACAATATCCTAGGAACGGACAATGAGGATCACAACCCCAGGAAGCACAGCAGAATGAATCCACTGGGTGCGACAAGAAATTAAATGTAAAGGGGGAGAATCCAACAAAAAGAAAAAGTCATGACAATGATAAGTAAATACGTATCAGTTATAACCATTAATGTTAATGCTCTCAATTCACCAATCAAAAGAAATACACTGGCAGAATGGGTCAAGAAGTAAAATCCAACAATAAGCTGTATACAAGAAACACACTTAATTCAAAAGGAAACTGATAGACTGAAAGTTAAAGGGTGGAAAACAAGACTCCATGCAACAGGAACCCGAAAAAAAGCAGGAGTAGCTATCCTCTTACAGATCAAGTGGATTTCAAACCAACACTGATTAAGAGAGACAAAGAAGGACACTACATCCTAGTAAAGGGAAAAATCCAACAGGAAGAGATGACAATCATAAATATCTATGCACCAAACACTAGTGCACCCAACTATATAAAACAATTACTAAAGGACAAGAAAAGTCGTATATGCACTAATACAACAGGATTGGGGGAACTCAATACCCCACTGTCCCAAACAGATAGTACAACTAGACAAAAAATAAGGAATGAAATACCCAAAGCCTATACAAGGGAGGAAATTATAATGATCAGAGCAGAAATTAAGTCAATGGAGACTAAGAGAATGATACAAAAAAATCAATGAAGCCAAGAGTTGGTTCTTTGAAAGAATCAACAAAATTGGCAAACCCTTAGCCAACCTTATCAGAAAAAGGAAAGAAAGGGCCCAAATCCATGCAATAGTAATGAAAAAGGTGAAATTACAAAGGAACCAGCAGAAATCCATTGCATCATCAATACCTACTTGCAGAACGTATACGCCAATAAGATGGAAAACACAGAAGAAATGGAAAGATTCCAAGATATGTATGAATTATCAAAGTTTAATGAATAAGACCTAAAAATTATAAACAACCCAATATCAACCAATGAAATTGAAAACGTAATTAAAAACTTACCAACTAAGTAAACCCCAGGTCCTGATGGCTTCACTGCTGAATTCTACAAGACATTTAGAGAGGAACTGCTGCCACTACTGTTAAAATGCTTCAATGAAATTCAAAGGGAAGCAATACTCCCAAAGTCATTCCTGGAAGCAAGCATTACCTTGATACCCAAAGCACAGAAAGACCCACGTGAAAAGAGAACAATAGGCCAATCTCACTAATGAACATAGATGCAAAAGTCCTTAATAAGATACTGGCAAATAGAATGCAGAAGATCATCAAGAAGATCATAAACCCTGACCAAGTGGGATTCATCCCAGGGATGCAGGGATG
>NW_004624797.1:11013916-11032251 GCF_000247695.1 Heterocephalus glaber
TCTATTTTTTTATCTGTGTCCTCTCTAGATTTACTAATCATGTCTTGCACTATGGGCACAATCTTTGCTGTTATCTCAGAAATTATTTCTGATTTTTTTTTTTCCAGATCCTTTTTTGTTGCCAGTTCAGGGAGTCCGGGTGGTTGAGTATCAGAGTGCTTCATCTCATTTTCCTTTGAGGTTGCTGTAGGTGATCTGAAAGTCTGTTTTTGAGGCTTGTTTACGTGTCTTCTCATTTCCATGGGGTGGGGGGTGCTACTGGTACCCATTCGGCTCCCCTCCTCTGCCCTGAGAGTGGTGGAATGCTGGCCAGGGAGCCTCCTCCTGGGGGCCGGGATTGGCTCGCCTCCTCTCATAAACGCATTTTTTCAAGAAATATATCACTTCCGTTTTTCTTAAATAGATGACAGAATTTAACAAAGGAATTATTATCATGTAAAAATAGATATGACCTAGTCTTGATCCAGAGAACAGTTAGATGAAGGCCTCATAGGAGAGAATGATAGATGTAAGGTGTGAAGAAAAAGTGAGAAAGGCTTTGGCTTTAACTGTAGCTGACAGTGTCCCCAAGAGAACAGTGATGGTGAACATCCAGGGCATAAGATCACCAGTCAAGAGCTCAATTGAATGAAGTCCTCAAAGAAGGAAAACAAATAATTCATTATGTGGGTGAGCAGGAGAGAATCAAGAATAGGAAAGTGTGAAAAAGAAGCTGCTGATGATCTGGACCCATGAAAGTCAAATATTAAGACGGAACCCCCTAAAAACTTATTATGCCTAACTCCATGCATGGAGCATACAACCACTAGTTGCTCACATCAAATTTGGGACATAGTAACTGAATATAGCAAGAGATAAAGGATTGTGATATAAAGTGCAGAAGACTAGAAGATAGCATTCAGTAGTGACAAGCAGCAAAACTATTGGTATTTGGATCACATAACTGGAGGAGGACATAGTCTTATCTGACAAAAATTCCCAGCACCTTGGAGACTGTGATGGTACACAAATAGAATTCCATGAAGGATATTCAGAGAAAGAAGTACACTATAGTTTGATAATGTGACTAATAAGGAGAAGCCAAGTAAAAGATTCTTACTAAAGGGAGTGCATCTATCCCCAGATAGAACACTTGGAGTTGGAAACATATGTGCTTCTAGATAAAACAAATTCTGTCCCCAAATTTCATCAGCAAACTGATTTTCTTGTTCATGTTTGGCTACAACTACTGCATCTTATTAGTGCAAAAGAAGAATGTTCCAGTATTAGAAATAACAACAATATTTCTGCACAAACACACATAAGTTCAGACACACAAAGTGGTTGTGGAGATAGGGAAGCATTACCTTGAAATATACACTATTTTAACACAAGAAAGAAGGTCTTTATTTATGGAAGTCTGGAGCATGGAGTTTCCTACATATTTCATTTGGGAAAATAGTAATTAATTTGATATATGATGTCAACCAGTTCATTCCATTGTCCAATCAATAGTTCTATAGCCTCTCACCTTTCCTCTATAGAAAATAACCTGATGTTTTGTACATAGTAGATGCTTTGAGAAATTTTCTTGTAATTTGGTTAGTGCAATCAGGAAGGTAACCCCAAAAAGTCATCCAAAAGAAGGAAACCAAATTTAGTACAAAGGCATTAATTGTGAAGGTCATGGCATTTTCTAATTTACTGATATTTTGTATATTCCAGCCTGTAGTTATAACCACATGGTTTCTAAAGTTAATTAACTCACTATATGTATATTTATTGATCTCCTTGCTTAGATTATGCAATGCTTTATTTTATGAGATAGTGGTACAGATATAAAATATACAATTGCTGGCACGAAAGAGCTCACAGGTTAGAGGCAAAGATGATCACAATACAGGGTAACAAGTGCATGTAAGGAACTACATGGGCACTAAGTCTAGATACAAAATGACATCTGCACTCTGTATGTGAGCCTTTGGGATCCAGTGGTTTAAGACTTCTCAAGATCTCAAACTCATATTCTCATTCCTTTAGAATGGTATCATTCAGATCTATAGTGCCTGAAAATTCAACATGGTCATGGAATTGATGTTCTCATTGTCCTTCAAGACCCTGACACACAGTACTTTTGTACATACTACTGTGCATACACTAACATCTTACACTTTCCAAAGATACATATTTCCTTTTTTTTCTTTTTTCTCCTCTTCCTTCTCTTTTTTCTTTTTCTTCCTTTTGTGTGTGTGGTACTGAGGATGGAATCCAGGGCCTCGCACATGCTACACAATCACTCTACCAATGAGCTTACATCCCAATAATTTTTAAAAATTTTATATTTGGACAGAGTCCTACCAAGTGGCTCAAGATGGATTCAAACTTACACTCCTTTTGCCTCAGTGTCACGAGTGGCTGAGATAACAAGACTGCACCATATATCAACAACAGGCAGTTCTGGCACACCCAAAGAAAATGCCCTCATGAGCTCACTTGAGCATTCACTGAAAGGCATTTTGCCTAACAGGAACAGTGTGATAGGAACACAAAGCAATGGAGATGAACACATAACCAGAATAGGAAAATAGCCTACATTTTTGAGAGTGGAATAGAATACTAAGAGGAAAAGAAGATATATTTACTTTGCATTTCACAGTAGTCAAAAGAAGTCTTTGGTAACACTCTCACAATAAGTCAATTAATTTAAACATCTCTGAAAATGGTGTTTTATAATGTAATTTTAAAATTAGAAAACAGAGATGCTTGATTTGAAACCTCACAGGCCAATCAAAGAAAGTTCACTGGAGACTCTAGTATCTGCAAGAGAAGTTCTCAACTGTGGCTGTTCATGTAAATTCCATGTGTTGATACTAGGACTCCATACTAGATCTGTTCATCCAAAATCTCTCCATGCAGGCCTTCATCACAGATTTTTTTGGTTTGAAAGGTAATCAATTTTATTGAGATATGATCTTCATCCTAAATTGAACCCAATTTGGATGAATAGTAAGTGAGGACAAATGACATATATCCGTGGAACTACCACTTCACAATTAAGCATGGAACATTTCCATCAACCTTGCAAGTTCTCCTGCCTCATCCCAGTCAATTCGTCTACCTTTAGGCCTAAACAACTACTGATCTACTTTTGGTCAAAATATGCTAATATACCTAGAAATTCATAAGTAAATTAATTCAAAGTACCCACACATATTTTGTTGTATTTTATTTTCATCTATTTGTTTGCTTACTTATTTTTTCAGTACTGGAGTTTTAAACCCAGGGCATTCTCACTGAACTACATCCCTACTTCTTTTCATTTTTTTATTCTGAGATGGGGCCTTGGTAAATTGCTAAATTGCCCAGTCTGGGTTCTAAATTCCCATCCTCCTCCCTCAGCCTCCAAGATTGCTGGGATAACAGGTGGCACCACTACCACACACATTATAATGTATAACTTTCCACAGGTATTTAAGTCAATGTTCGGGAAAACCATTGATATAGAAGCTCCTATATGAGACAGAGTTAAAGACAACAAGTAGGAGCTGAATATAAACAAAAACGTTTGGACTCTAGAAGCATATGTATATTTAGATTATGATTTGAAAAGATCATCCTTCTAAAATTTCTATGGCTCAAAACTGAGAGTTCTGAAAAACTACAGGATAAAGATTGAGATTCATATTTAATTACACTTTGGAAACCTATAATGTGTCCATTTCTACATGTGTAAGTGAAATATTTGTCTCTCAGTTTCATTATTAAATGCAGAATCCCCCTCTCCTTTTAAAATTTTTCCCCTAAGAGAGGTGAACCAGACAACACAGCATATTAACAGTATAAGAATATAATGTGGAGGAGAAATGAGGCCTGGGGTGAAGCTACATTCTAATAGATCCTGCTATGATCACTTTAATAGGGTTTATTGGCATGAGCTGAATCAGTAAGTGCATATAGAAGACCAATTACCCGTTGTCATGGAGCAACAGCCTGGACTCTGTCATTATCTCCATGGATATCTATACTCTTTGTTCTCAAGATTCCACATTTGCAAAATAAAGAGATTAAAGCACATGCTTGCAAAGGTTGTTTGTGACCACAACATCCCAGGATTCTGTTTTAGTAAAGTTCTTGATAAATCATTACCTAACAGCAATGCTTAATATTCCTTTGCAATGTTTGTGAGAGAAATGCAATAAAAAATGAAACAAATCTGGTTAGAATACTTTGTGAGTTCAGATTATCTCACCTCTGAGGAGGACAACAGCACCTGTGTCAGGAAAAAGACCTTAACGTGGGCTCCCTTTGCATACAAAAAAAATGTGCTCTTTGAACTTTATGCAGTACAGTGTTTTATTTTTAATATCCCTTCAGGAGTCATGCAGAAAGCCAAACAAGATACCAAACTTTATTTGAAGAAATTATACCATCAAGCACTTGCTTTGGCTTTACACCTTTTCCTTTTTACCATGAAAGAAAGGAAAGGTCTACAGAAAGAACATTAGTTCAATGTTTTGAATGTTCATAGGCAAGAGCATTTTCTTCTCATCTCCCTAGTGAAGCAAAGCTTCATGAATCACCCACAGAATAGACATTTGAAACTTATGCATAGGATAACTTCATGCAAATCTTCCTAACATCTCCATAATTTCACCAGGTCATGAAATTCACATTCACAAGAGAGTATATGTAATCCACAAAAGTACACTACTATTTATGTAATCATCTTGGAGATGTATGTTCACAGTGAAAGAAAGGCTAGATCTAGGAAATTTGGCTAGCTTAGGTTTAAAAAATTCCATATACAATGACTCAAGCTATGAAAAATTCTAATGATGGTGTTATTATATTCAATAACATCTACACTGATAAAAATATCATTCAACTCTTAAAACAAAAGTAGTACTTATGGAAGAACAACAAGCATGGTTCTATTGAAAACAGGGACATATGTGTACAAACCTAAACTGGTGAAATGTCAAAACTAAAGTACAAGATGTTCAGAAACATTTGGTGGAAAATAAGACTTCACAAATAAAAAAAATTAAAAGACAGAACTTTCACTCTACAGGTGGACATCTCCTCATATGCATGGACACCTTCTCAAAGACAAGGCTAAGGCCAGCTTCTAGCAGATGGGAAAGAAGGATGAGGCAGGCGTTTCCGCTTACAGAGAAACTGATATTCACTTTGACACCCTTGAGAAAACTTACACAGGCCCCTAAGGGAGAAGGAGTTGGAAGCAGGGGCCAAGGCAAGGGATGCAAGTGCTCAGAGCCAACCCAGAGAACATTCTGAGCCTGGGGAGGCCATCCAAGAATTGTTCATTTGCAGTTGGGTCCACAGTCCCCCTGACCTCTCCCACTGCCCATGCTTGGCCTCCATCCCTAGAGACCACTGCTCTTGCACAAAACCTCAGGGTCACACTCACTTAGGACAAAGGCTCCTCCCAGCTCCATGGCCCTGCTGGCAATGGCTGGGGATGCAGGGAGCAGGAAAGGGGTAGGGGGAGCTAAGTGTGAGTGCGTGAGTGTGTGTGTGTGTGTGTGTAGGGGTTGGGGGTGATGTGCCCCTTCCTGGAGCAGTCACAGGGAGTCCAGGTGAGGAGTCTGGCACCCCTGGGAAGGCCAGGACATCTTCCAACTGACCCTGCCTGGCCCTGGCTGGCCAGTGCTTGGTGATGGCCCCACATTCACACAAAAGTCCTGTTGCAAACAAGGGCCAATTTTCTTGTTATGCTACCAAGACCTAAGTGACTCTGTGGACAAAGCAAGGATGCTGTTCACGGCGCAATCTCTCCCTTGGATGACGATAATTTGCCACATCAATTTACCTTCCCAGACACGAAGCATCAGAGGATTAGCTATTAAAAGAAAGACATTTTCTCGCTCATTACAGCCTGAGATGTAAAATGTCCAGAGATACAAGAAGCCCTGTTTTCACCACTAACGGAGAAATTATTTCTGACGGCTTTGGGAGAAAATGCAATTATTTTCCTTCCTGTCACAGTGTTTCCACACTCATCTAGAGATGAGAGAGCCCTATTAAAATGACTCATCTTCTTTCAAATGGTGCCAGCGAGTGACCTCCACTGACCTGGGGGTGGGAGGCGGGTCTCTGAGTCCTCAGTCCTCAGGATTCAGAGTCACCAGAAGCACAAGTAATTAGCGCTGAGTCATTGCCATCGCCTGCTCATCACTGGAGGGGGGAACTTGGCAGAGAAGAAAGTGAGCACTTCGGGGAGACAACCCCTTCTCATTTGCCAGTGTCCAGGGCCCACTCAGACCACAGTACTACAGACTCCTGGGGCTGCTCTACTGCAGGACTGGTCTGGTGCCCCTCAGCCCCCATGAAACCTCACAGTTGCCATCTGCTTAGCCACAGGCCTTCCCCACATGCTGCCATCACAGGGAGAGAAACACCTGGATCTCCACCTACAGTGATCCTGAGCTCATTGCCTTTGGGAAGATCCTCATCCAGTTTGGCTGTGAAACAGAGTTAGTTAGCCAAGGTGGCACTTTGCCTCCCTGCAAGGTGCACTATGCATTTTTTCTGGCCACTGGACATGTTTCCATCTCAGCCCACTTTCTCTTCCCAAGAAGAACTCAGAGAGATAATGCTGACATCTCACTGCAATCTCTTTCTCATAAACTCTAGATCAAAAATCTAGAGCCCAGTGTCCTAGCCCATGCATGTAGTTGCTGAACTTGGGAGGCTGAGGCAGGAGAATTGCCACAAGTTGGAGGCCAGCCTGGGCTACATAGTGGGTTCAAGGCAGCCTGGAGTACATAGTGAGTCCTTGTCCCAAAAAACAAAAACAAATAAAGGACAATTCTAAACATAACTTAATAACACTGTCTAGTATCTTGGACAATTATAATGCCACCCCATGTACACACACCTCCTAACCATCTTTTTCCTTATTAATATTTTCTCACAATTGCCTTGAGAATCTGCTATTGTGATATAAGCACAGCAGTCATGTATCTGATTTAATTTTTTTAAAGATTGCTTCTATTATGGAGTGGGAAATAGTTCCAAAGGATGGGAAAAGTTAAAGTTGCATAAGCATATTAAGATACTGCGGGACACATCATTAGAGAAAAACATAGAAAGATATGTCTGTATTGAAGACAAATTTCATAGATGAATTCACAATGTTTGCAGATGAAATTCAAATAAGCTATAAAGGGAGAGTGTAGGGAACAGGGAAAGGGGATGATACCAGAACCCCTGCAGTAGTTCCTGATCTCCTGTGAGCCAGGACAGCACAAGGCAAATTAATAAATAAAGATAGGAAATGAGACTTACGGAAGAAGCTGAGCTTTGGGCCTGATCAATGCTGCTCTGGGCAGCAAAGATGAAGGCACCTCAAGCTTGCCACACCTTTATTCAGTTCATCAGGAGTAGCACATGGCTCAGGGTGATGATAATTCTAGGACCATGAGGAACTTATGTTGATTTAGAATTTGTCCTTACCCAGGTGAAGCCTTTCTCTTACTACTTGTTTCTCAAGGAACCAGGATGTCTTCAGCTGATGCAATCCTGCCCTGGAGTGTCACAGCATCATGGGACCATTGAAGTTTTGGCTGTGCCCAGAAGCAAAAATGGAGTTATATCTCAACATGCCATAGCTGGCCTGTAGGCAAGAAAACTAGGCCTAATCATAATTTGATTGTGAAATTATTTTTCCCCAAAATTATGCAGAATTGCTCTCAACATGAGAGGAGGATAAAAAAGATGACTCCCTTGTCTTTTTGGCTTGAGTAGTTTTTGTTATCAAAATTTCATCTACTCTGATAGAGAAGACTATGCTTGGGAACACATTTGAACTACAATTTGGAGTTCTATCAACAACCAGATTTATGGACATTTCTCTTCATGCTCAGAAATCAAATCTACTTGGTAAGGCAAGTCTTCTTAAAACCAACTGACCATGACCTAATACTTACAAAAGTTAGTAATAGATTCTCATTTTTATGTGTCTCCAATGTAGATTGCAAAAGGAATAAGTCAGTATAGTGGCAATACTTACATAATGAAAAATATCTGAATGCAAAATTTGATGCATCATCCACAATTTTCTGATTAAAACATGGATATGTATACCATATATTTAGATATTAAATTTTTTTCTTCCGATTCACATATTTTGTATCCCATGGACCATATCTTTAGTGCACCACTAAAAGTGAGGAATTGCATGGTCATTCTTAAGACCACTTAGGGTAAAAAGTTTTCTTCTTGGAACACTCAGATAGCAAAGGATCATAATTATGTGTCCACCTGCTTCACCAATGACGTAAATGCCACAACCTCAGGCATCTGGGCACATTATTACACTTCTCTATGTCAAGGGGGGATTTGTCGAGGCTGTCATTCTTGAAGACATGTAATAAAAATGTCATTATCTGCTTCCTTCTTAAGCGAGAGACAAAAGCTTCGGTTGCCATGGTACTGAACAATTTAATAAAAAGTAGAAAATTAAATCATTCAATCAACCACTCAATCTTCCCATTTGCAGAAAGATCAACTTACCGGACATAATATGACCTATTCTTTTAATGTTTTGAAGGGACAACCAGAACTTTTTCAGCAACTTTCATTGTGATGATACATACAATTGAAGCAAGCAATTACTCTTCAAGTTTCCTATTTAACTAGACTTTTTCAAGAAAACTGTTAATGTTACTGAAATAAGTTCATAAATGTTCTGAAATCCCCATATAACTTGACACCTCTGGGCAATTTAAGTCGCTTTAATTTCAATCTCACACTACTATTGTAAACCAGGATTGCAGTAACAGGGCTTATCGTTCACCACATGAGAACTCAGTTTCCCATTACTGATTAACAGGCTGATGTATACAAATTAATACTAATAGGATGTGAATGGGAACTTAAACTCTTGTCATACTTTTATTGAACTGAGCCACTCATATACTTTTATTTTCAACCCTTTAAGGCAACAGTATGAATTTGTGAAACGGTTTTTGTGGAGTTGAAGTAAGTTTGTGGCTGGTGTGATGATCTCCTGATCCCATGACCAGGATCTGTTTGGCTACATATTTTCTCTATCTAAACCAGTCTGTCTACCTGTTATTCTATCACTAGAAAAAATTATGTGTTGCATCATAGAGCTAATCATAATACCAGATACATACAAAGATAGGAGAAAAGTTAATGTGCAAAGCATATGTAACAACCTCTGTACAGTGGGAAAAAATGACCAACAAATTGTCTTGGACATAGGCAGTAGCAAAAGCAGAGGGCAAATACAATCAGTAGCAACAGTCACAGTGTTCACAGGAGTATTCTGAAAAACAATTTTCATGAGAAACTGCTTTCCTGGTATTAAATCCACACAGACATTCATGCTGTGGCCTTTGTAAAATTGGAAAAAGTATTATAGAGAATACTGTCCTCAAAAACATCCTGGCAGGAAAGTACAATTAATAGGTAGCGTCATAGGACTCCATTTGATAATGTGCTTCAATGCAGGCTGATGGCGTCATGTCAAAGGGTAATTTCATGAAAGTAATTGTACAAAAAGAAAAAATAACATGGCCTAAATGCAGATCTCTTTGATAATTTAGTTTGATTACTAAAACACAAATTTGGAAGAGGACTGAGTGTAATATGTTTCACTTATGCTATTATACATATTATTTTCCCTTCAGTACTAAGCTTTAAATAAAATATAAGCAGCAAAAAAATTTACACTATACTCTCAAATGATCAAATGGGGCAAAGGTTTTCCAAGTTTCTAATTAAAGAACAGCTCTGAGGTTTTAATAGTTGCCTAATTAGCTTTAGGGTAACTCTTATCTCATAAAAATTTCTCAGCTGACTTAACAATAATTTCTGAATGAATGATCACATATTGTACATTCTCCAAACTATAAGTAAATGGTTGGAAAAGTCCCAAAGTTCTAAGACATGGCTCAGGGTGTTTGTTCTAATCTTAATTTTTTTATATTAACCTGTACAATTAAGCGATTTTAAGAATATTTACAAGATTGTTAAACAATGACCAGTACTTAATTTTGAAAAATGTTCTTCACCCCTAAATCCACCGTAAGCACACTAGCAGTCATTCTCCATTCTTCTAATCTATTTTCTGCCTCTAGAGATTTGCCTACAACACCTTGCTTCTTATGACTGATTTCTTTCATGTAACATAATGCTTTCAATGTTCATTCATATTGTAGAATGTATCAGTAATTCATTTCTTTTTATACATGAATAGTATTCCTCTGTGAGGGTATGCAAAAAGTTTTAATCAATACATCATGATCAACATTTAGGTATTTTTTACTTGTGGGCTATAATGATGAAGAGTACTATGAAGATTTATGAACAAGTTTTTCCCATGAACATACATTTTCAAATATCGTGAGCATATACCTAGAAGTGAAAAAACAGAGTCATATAATAACTTTATTTTTAACTTCTTAAGGAACTGTCAAGGCATTTTCAAAAGTGACTGCAACATTTTCTATTCCTACCAGAAATGTATGTGAGTTTCAATTTCTCCACCCTTGCCAAAACATGTTACTGTCCATCTTCATATGATAGCCATTCTGGTAGATGTGAACTGGTATAACATTGTAATTTTGATTTGTAGTTCCCTAATAGACATATTGAATATCTTTTTATGTTCATATTGGTGTATATCTTCTTCAGGAAAACATCTATTCACAGTCTTTGGCCAATTTTTAATGAGATTCGTTGTTTTTTATTATTGAGCTGTAAAATTTCTTTATATATACTGGATATAAGTCCCTTATGAGAAATGGAGTTTGTTATTATTCTCTTCCACTTTGCCCAAAATTCAGAAGCTAGCCCAATGCAGGAAAGGGAAATACCCAATTCATGTCCAATCTAAATGTACTGTCTCACACAAGACAGGGCACAAAACCTAAGACTCAATGTTAAATGTCAAATCTCAGAGACATAGGCTCACCCTAATACTGAAACTGCAGTGGTCTGAATGTCTGCCCATCCACACCCTCCCCACATGTTGAAGCCTAGCACTGAGGGTGATGGTGCTAAGTGATGGGGTCTTTTGTAGATAATTAAGGCATGAAGGCCTCAAATTAACAGAAGAATGCAAATAACACACTTTAAAAAAAATAAGAGCAAAAATCAATGATGAGAATAAAAGGAAAGGAACTGAGTAAAACAAAAGCCACAACCCTGTCATTTGGAAAGAATAATAATTTTGATAAATAATATTGGTAAAAATCTTCATAAGCTGGTTAAGGGAAAAGAGATAATATATAAATTACCAGTAACAAATATAAGAATATCTATTACTACAGAATCCATGGACTACTGATTTCAAGAATAATACAGCAATATTATGGACTCATACTCACAGCTAATACCATAAATAAAGTGGTCAATGTCTTATAAAATTATAATCCATCAAAATCCACACAAGAATAAAAAGATGACCTGATTAGGTGATTATTAATTAAAGAATTTGAATCAATAATTAATAATAGTCTTCCAAAATACTAAAAAGCACCAAGTTAAGGTGAGTTTATCAGTAAATTCTATACAATATTTAAAGAAGAAATTATATCAGTTCTCAAAAACATCTTCCAGAAAATTACCTGCGGCTGACATTAACCTAATACTAAAGCCAGACAAAGACTTTATAAGAAAGCAAAAGTATAGACCATTATCTCTCATGAATATAGATGCAAAAACCTACTCAATAAAATATTAGCAAAGTGAATCCAACAATGTATTCAATTTACCACATGGGCAGGTGGGATTATCCAACACTGGTTTAACATATAAAAATCATTGTAATCCATCACTTCAACTAGACAAAGCAGAAAACATGTTATTAACAGATGGACAAAAAATATTTCATAAAATCCAATGTGAATCCATTGTAAAAACTGTCATGAAACTAAGAACAGAGGGAACATCTTTGACTTTAAAAAACCTACAGCTAACATCAAACTTAATAGTGATAAAGTAGATACTTGCTCATTATCAGGAAGAACTCATGGTTTTCCCCTCTCACTATTACTATTTAAAATTGTACTAAAATCTAAGCTATTGTAGTAAGAGCAGAAAAGTAAATGAAAGCTTTAAAGAATAGAGAAAATAAAGTAAAATTCTTTTTTCAATAGATGAAAAAACTATGTGAAAAATTTCCAAATATCAACACAAACAGAGATGGAAATAATTTACTATTATAACAAGATTGCAGGATACTAGAATAAATTACTGAAATCATTTACATTGTTATATAATAGAAAAGAAAAACTGAAATTTGTAATTTAAAACAAAAAACCATTCAAATTAGCACAAAATGATAAAATTCTTAGGTATAATTCCAACAAAATATGTTTAAGATCTAAATGGAAAAAACTAGAAAGCTCATCAAAAATCAAAGGAAATCTAAATAAATGGGGATTTGACATGTGCATGGATAGGCAGGCTCAATATTGTTAAGATTTCAGTTGTTCCTGAATTGATCTATTGATACAATGCCATCACAGTCAAAATCTCAGATAATTATTTTGTTTATATATAAACAAGTTAATTCTAAAGTTTACATAGAGAAACAAAGGTTTCATAACAGTGAGTACAGTATTGGGAGGGAAAAACAAGTCAAGGAACTGACACTACCCAACTTCAAAACTAATGATAAAGTTACAGTACCTATGACAATGTGGTATGGAAAAGGAATGGACAACTGATAAATAGAATGGAGTGCAGCACCCTCAAATAGACCCACATCAATGTAGTCAATTGTTCTTTGGCAAAGGAACAGAGGTAATTACAGTGGAAGAAAGATAGTGTTTACAAAAAGTGATGCAGGAAAAATGGGACAAACACATGTCAAAAATGAATATAGGCACAATTCTTTTAGGTTTTAAAAAATCATTTAAAATCAATCATGGACCTAAATGTAAAACTTAAAAGCATAAAACTACCAAAGAATAACATAAGAGAAAATCTAGATGATCATGGGTTTGGTGATGACTTTTTAGATACAACAGCAAAAGCATGATCCATTAAAGAAAACATCCATTATAAATTTTTAGTTCAATAAAGCTGATTTTTTATGAAAAATTTTAAAAAGACAAAATCAGTAAGTTGGACTTCATTAAAATCAAATTTTCTTTCCTGTGAAAAACAGTATTAAGAGAATGAAAAGAAAAGCCATAGTCAAAGAAACAATGTTTGCAAAGCACACATCCAATAAAGGATTGGTATCCAAAATACACCAGCACATCTTAAAATTCAACAAAAAGACAATCAATTTTTTAAAAGATCAAAATATATGAACAGATTCTTCACTGAAGACAATTTACACTACAGGAAAAAAAATAAAAATTAAACAAAGGAAATTTCATCAAAGTTTTAAATATCTGCACAGCAAAGGAAATAATAGAGTGATGAGACAACATACAGAGAAATAAAATATTTACAAGACATACTTCTGGATCAAGTATCCAAAATATACAGTAAATACCTCATATCATGAATCCTTCTGTTTGTGAACAATTCAGATCATGAACAGAAGCATTCAGCAAAATTTTACTGCCTTTCACATATTCCACATGGAGTGAAAAACATCACTGGGTCGGTCTTCTCCACTGAACAAAAATGTCCACCTGGTCATCATACCCACTCTGACACACTATCATGGCTTCCTCTACTTGAAATCACAATCATGAGATCACAACAGACCTGTCCATATTTGCTGTGAAGTTTTTTGTGTATGTTTTAGCAAATGCAGTATTGTTCAATCCAACACAGCTCCAAAGAAAGTACACAGCAAGCACGGTGGTAAAAAAAAAAAAAAAAGTGCAATGATGAAGGTGATAAGAATGTGCAGAGCAGTAATGAATATGGTAAGCATGTGCAGGTCAACAATGGTAAGAAGAAGGTTTTAAATAAAATAATAATTGAATCAAAGAAGAAATTGCAGAAAAGCATGAGCGTGTTATTCCTGTGACGGATCTGGCCTCAGAGTACAAGGTGGAGAAGTTGACAATCACAACTATTAGGAAGAAGAAAGGTGCCATCAAAGGAGCTGATATGGCAAAAGGAGTAGTGATGTTAACCAAGCAGAGGACACAAGTGTTGGAAGAGGTGGAAAAACTTTGGTTAGTTTTGTTAGTACTGGCAGGAGATAGCATCCTGGAAATTACACAGTGACTTACTGCAAGAAAACGCTCTACTGAATTTAAATCCCGTAGAAGGTGGTTTAATAAATTCCACGAGAGAAGCAGCATCCACAGTGTGATAAGACATGGTGAGCCTTTCATTTCTGACAAGGGTGCTACAAGAAAAAATTTGCAGAATTCATGAAGGCAGAAGGATACATTGCTTGACAAGTGTTCAACAGTGATGAAACAGGGCTCTTCTGGAAGAAGATGACAAACAGAATCTATATAAGACAGGAGTTAAAGGCACTGCTGGGGCACAGGGCCATGTACCACACATTGAGATTTTTACTGTGTGTGAACAAAAGCACCAATTTGCACCCAGAAAACAACTGCACGGGCATGCAGGACCCAGCCAGAAACCCACTCAGACACCAGGGGATCAGCAGAACAGGCCTCAGCCAAAGGGCCACGTGAACAACAGCTGTACCAGGCATGCAGGCCCCCGCCAGAGGCCAGCCCAAAAATCATTGGTAAGTGCATGCAGGACACAGCCAGGAGCCCACCCAGACAATGGTACAACACAGGGAACCTGAAGGCCATCATTGTGAACCCAGATACTGACACAGTGGTGAACAGCAGAGAGAAGGCCTCTCCAGGGCTTGTTGAAAATTGAAGCCCAATGGGAGAGCAAAGAGACACCTCAATAAAGGCACAGCAGACTACAGTGGTTGAAAGGAGAAGAAACTTAAACAAGACTCCAAACTAGACACTGAGCTCACCAAAGGCAACTTCAAGGGGCAAAGAGATGGAACAATTTGAAATTCAACAGTCTGGACTCCCTCAGATGGCAACAAAAGATGATCTGAAGAAAATAAACTCAGAAATAATTTCTCAGATAACAACAGAGACTGTGTCCATCGTGAAAGGCATGATTACTAACTCTACAGCAGACATAGATAAAAAAAAAATAGAGGAGCTGAGGAACATGATGGAATTCCAGCATAGGAAACAAATGGAATCCATAAAACAGATGCAAAGAGATAGGCAGGAGATTAAAAACTCCATTGACAGTTTACACAGCAGAATGAGCCAATGTGAGGACAGAATATCAGATATAAAAGACAGGATTGCGATTAATGAACAGGAAAAGAAAGATTTCTTAAAAATAGCTAAGAACCATAAGAAATCACTCCAGCAGTGGCTAGATGATGCAAAGAACAATATAAGACTGATCAGAGTCAATGAAGAAACAGGAGACAGCACAAATGACAAAAAAAAACAAACAAACAAAAATAACTGTTCACAGAAGTAATGGCAGAAAACTTCCCAAGAAGGGGAAAAGAATTTGACATACAGAGAACTGAGGCATATAGGACTCCAACAAGCCATGACCAAAAATAAATCAATGTCTCAACATATAATAGTCATGATTCCAGGGGAAAAAAACCCCAGAAGAACAAAATACTACAAGCATTTCGAGAAAAGAAACAATTCACATACAAAGGAAAGCCCATCAGAATCACAGCAGACTTCAGAACACAAATACTCATGGCAAGAAGAGCCTAGAGTAAAGTATTTGAAGCCCTAAAGGAAAACAACCTCCAACCCAGATTGATGTAACCTGCAAAAAATATCTTTCAAAATCAATGAAGAAGTAAAATAGTTTCACAAAAAAGAACACCTGAGGAACTTCAAGAATGCCAAACCAGCACTCCACACACTTTTCAAAAACATCTGAGGAAAACACAATGGGGTCACAACCACATGAAGCCCAATAAAATGAATCCATCAGGCAAGACAATAAATGAAATGCAAAAGGGGAGAATCCAACAACAGAAAAAGATCATGAGAAGGATAAGTCAATATACATCAGTTATGACAATCAATGTTAATGGTCTCAATTCACCAATCAAAAGAAACAGACAAGCAGAATGGGTCAACAAGCAAGATCAAGCAATATGCTGCATACAAGAAACACACTTAAATCAAAAATAAACTCATAGACTGAAAGTTAAAGGGTGGAAAACAATACTCCATGTGACAGGACCCTGAAAAAAAATCAATGATAGCTATACTATTTGCAGACAAAGTGGACTTCAAAGCACTACTGATTAAGAGAGACAAAGAAGGACACTACATCCTTGCAAAAGGAAAAATTCAAGATGAAGAGATGACAATCATAAATATATATTCACCAAATACTAGTGCATGCAACTATATGAAACAAATATTAATGGACATGGAAAAACAAATAGGTACTAATAAAATACTAGTGGGGGACGTGAATATTCCATATCCACAAATACATAGATCAACTAGACAGAAAATAAAAAATGAAATACTGAGAAAATGAAAAAATGGAAACAAAGTCTTTGTAAATAGGGAGGGATGGAGGGGTTGAAGGGAGGGCAGGGGAAGGGGGAAAAAAATAAGAACCAAGAGAGTATGTAAAGGTGTATATTTCCAATTATGAATGTCATTATATTGTACATGTACAATGTACCAATAAAAGAATATAGAAAAATATGAAATATTACAATTCAAGAAAACTCTTGAACAGAAGGACTTAACAGATGTTTACAGAGTGTAATCAGAATACACACTCTTTTCAGCTACACACAGGTTGTTCTCCAAAATAGAACACATACTAGCTCATACAACATATGTAAATAAGTGCAAAAGAATTGAAGTTACCCCGTGTATACTACCAGATCATAGTGCGATGAAATTAAAGATTAATAGCAAAAGAAACCACAAGAATTCTGTAAACATACGGAAGTTAAACAACACACTCCTGAACAACCAATGGGTCAAAGAAGAAACTAAATAAGAAACTAGACAGTTTCTACAATTACATGAAAATGCCAATATAACATATCAGAATTTATGGGACATAATGAAAGCAGTCTTATGAGAGAAATTCATAGCAGTGAATAATCATATCAGGAAAACAGAGAGAGCTCAAATAAGTAGCATAATGCTGAACCTCAAACTTCTAGAAAAAGAAGAGCAAGACAAACCTAAAACTTGTACAAAGGAGGAAATTATGAAGATCAGAGCAGAAATCAATGCAATGGAGACCAAAAGGACCATACAAAAAATTAAAGAAGCAAAGACTTCTTTCTTCAAAGAATAAACTAAATTGACAAACACTTAGCCAACTTTATCAAAAAAAGGAAAGAAAAGGCCCAAATCCGTGCAATTGGGAATGAAGGGCTAAAATTACAACAGACAGAGCAAAAATCCAGAAGATCATCAATACCTACTTTGAGAACCCAAATGCCAATAAGATGGAAAACACAGAAGAAATGGACAGATTCCTAGATACATATGAATTACCAAAGCTGAAGGAAGTACATGACCTAAAAATTCTAAATAACCCAATGTCAATCAGTGAAATTGGAAAAGTAAATCAAAACTTAACAGTGAAGAAAAGCCTGGGTCCTGAAGGCTTCACTGCTGAATTTTACAAGACATTTAGAGAACTACTGCCACTGCTGTTTAAACTCCTCAGTGAATTTGAAAGGAAAACAATACTCCCAAATTCATTCCTGGAAGCAAGCATCACCTTGATCCCAAAAGCAGAGAAAGACCCAACCAAAAAGAACTATAGGCCAATCTCACTAATGAACATAGGTGCAAAAATCCTGAATAAGATACTGGCAAACAGAATGCAGAAGATCATCAAGAAGATCATATACGCTGACCAAGTGGGATTCATCCCATGGATGCAGGGATGGTTCAACATGTGCTAATCAATAAATGTAATATATTATATTAACAGAACCTAGGACAAAACCCTTATAGTTATCCCAATAGCTACAAAAAAAAGCATTCATTAAAATGCAACACCCATTCATGATAAAAAAAAAACCTATAGAAAATTGGAATAGATAGTCTTTATCACAACCTGATAAAACCCACCTGTGAAAAACCAACAGCCAACATCATACCAAATGCTCAAAAATTGAAATCCTTCACACTAAAATCAGGAAGAAGACAAGGATGTCCACTATCACCACTCTTGTTCAGTATAGTTTTGGAAACATTAGCCATGGCTCTTAGAGAAGAGAAAGAAATAAAATGAATAAAGGTAGGAAATGAAGAAATCAAACTGTCATTATTTGGAGATGACATGATACTCTATATAGAAGACCCCAAGAACTCCACCAAAAGTCTTCTAGACTTAATAACCAAATTCAGTAAAATAGC
>NW_004624797.1:11034285-11049768 GCF_000247695.1 Heterocephalus glaber
GGGAAGGGTGGAGGGGTGAAGGGAGGGCTGGGAATGGGGAAAAAATAAGAACCAAGATACATCATGTAAAGGTACAATTCCCAATGAGAAATGTAAATGTATTGTATACCTGTAATGTACCAATAAAAGAATTTTTTAAAAAAGACATATCATGTAAATGTACAAATTCCCAATGATGAATGTCATCACATTGTATACCTAAAATGTACCAATTAACTTAGTGAATAAAAAAAAACACTGATCTGATGATTAAGTCACTAGTGGTGTACCATACCTAGATTGCTCATTCATTCAAGGAACAGAAGGTGCACAAGGCAAGAGTGCTTGTTTTGTGGAGGGCCAATGTGAAAGCTAGGGTCACAAGGTGATTGTTTATTGAATGGCTGCATGAGGTTTTCACACCCACAGTTAAGAAATATCTTCCTGACAACCACCTGCCTGAAAAGTGCCTTCTTCTGACTGACAGTGCCTCTCCACACCTTTCAGCATGGATGCTGAGTGTGACTTCATAAAGGTCACGTTCCTCTCCCCAACATGACACCCATTTTGCAGCTCACTGACCAGTGACCTGCAACTTCAAGAAGTTTTATACAAAGGCACTCTTCACCAGGTGTTTTAATGTCATTGAACAGACATCCTTGACTCTGAAAGAGTCTGGAAGAAACACTTAAGTGTCCTCCACTGCATCAACCTCAGTGACAAAGCCTGGGAAGATGTCACCTACTGGAACTTAACTCATCCTGGAGGAAACTATGGCCAGAATGTGTCATTGAACGTGACTTGGAAGGGTCTGATGCACAGGTAATGGAGGAGATTGTGATCATGGGCAAGAGTATAGGCCTGGACATGGATGCGGCAGACATAGAGGAGCTTGTTGAGGACCATAAGGAGGAGCTGACAATGGAAGAACATGCTGAAATCCCGAGTGAGCAGCAGAAGGCGCTTGTTGAGGAGCATTCCTCTGAGGAAGAGGAAGACAGGGAGAAGGTTAGCAGCAATGTGATAAAATCCATTATGGAAAAATGGAATGAGTGTCAGGATTTCTTTGAGAAGCACCACCTCAACATAACTGTAGTGAACAGTCTTGAATCTGATGAACAATAACATGATCTCTCATTTCCAGAAGACTATGGAGAACACAAAAAAACAAGTAAAATTAGGCAGATTTTTTGGGTCAAAATTGACCCTGCAGGTAAGAGACAAAGAAAAGAGGAAATCCCTGAAGCAGATCTCCCCAGTGTCTGTATGAAGCCAGAGTCTCCCTCCAAACAATAACTTCCTCTCTACCCACCTTCCTGTCCTCCACTCCAGAAGTCACCTCAAGCAAGGTTAGTATTATCTTTCTTCATACTGTAATGTTCTGTACTGGCCTTTGTTTCATATTTGTGAGGTGTGTGTGTGTGTGTGTGTGTGTGTGTGTGTATATATATATATATGTCAAAATGATTAACCTTATTTACATTGAATCTTAAGGAAATTTTGATTTGGTTCGCAACTAGAACCATGGAATGAATTAATTTTATGAACTGAGGTACCACTATTAAGGAACCCAAAAAAACATAATAGGAAGAAAATTTAAAACACAGTGTTTAAATTGGTGATCTGGAGAAGCTGATTAATGAGTACTCTATCACTTTTAGTTAGAAGTAAGAAATTCAGGTATGCACAGTAGCTGGCCATAGGTAATAACAATGTGGTGTACATTTCAAAAGGCTAGAAGAAAGGATTCTGAATGTTTTCCCTGTAAAGAAATGATAAAAATAAGAAAGAAAAATGGTTAAAGAATCTAAATAGATATTTTAACTATTTTTACTTGTACGTGTATGCAGTACATGATTACCTTCATTGTGAGATATTAGTACATATACAGAACACATCTTAATTCTTTTTATGTCCTCTTTTCTTCTCTTTACCTCTTCCATCTCTTGATTCCTTTCCCTTTTTGCAAATGATCTCCCTGTTTCCTGTTATCTGTCTTCTATTTTGCTCTTTAATTTATTGGTACTTTGATTTCTCAGGTAAGACAAAACATGTTATTTTTAAATTTGTGTGTCTGGTTTATTTCACTTAACATTATAGTATCAATGTATGCCACATTTCTACAAATGACTCAAATCTATTCTACTTCACAATAGAATAGTACTCCATTGTATTTAAATACCACATTTTCTTTATCCATTTATCTGTTGGTGTACATATTGATAGCTTTCAAGATTTAGCTATTATTAATTGTGCTGCTATAAATATGGGTATGCATACATTACTATGGTATCATCTCTTTATCTCTTTTAGGAAGATATTTAGAAGGAGAATAGCTCAGTCTAATATAATTTCTATTTTTAGTTTTTTGAGGAAATTCCATACTGAATTCCATAGTGGTTTTACTAGTTTACAATCCTACAAACAATGAAGAAAAGTTCCTTTTTTCCCATAGCCTGCCCAGTATTTATTTATTATTATTTGATTTCTTGATGATAGCCACTCTTTCTGCAGTAAGATGATATCTCAGTGTTGTTTTAATTTCCATTCTCCAGTGGCCAGAGATGTGAAACATTTTTTCATGTATTTATTGGCCATTTGTTCTTCCTCTTCTGAGAAATGTTTATTCATTATTTCACTTGCCCATTTTTTGATGGAGTCTTTCCTTTGGGGCATCTAATTTTCTGAGATCTTTATATATTATAAATATTAGCCCTCTGTCTAAGGAGTAACTGGCAAAATGTTTTCCCAGTTTTCTAAATTGCCTCTGCACTTTGTAGGTTTTTCTTTTGCAGTGCAAAATGCTTTACATTTGATATGATCCTATTTGTTAATTCTTGGTGTTATTTCTTGTGCAAGTGGAGTTCTGTTCAAAAAGTCCTTGCCTATGTTTGCACCTTCAAGAGTTTTACATTTTTGTCTTCCCCCAATTAGGTGTTTCTGTTCTAATATTTACATCTTTGATCCCTTTTTATTTTTTTTACACGGTGAGCAATATGTGTCTAGATTAAATCTTCTGCATGTGGATAGCCAGTTTTCCCAATGGCATTTGTTAAACTAGCTATCATTCCTCCAGCATATGTTTTTGATCCCTTTCTCAAAGATGAGGCAGCTGAATGTGCCTGGGGTTATTTCTACATCCACTGTTATGTTCCATTGATCCACATGTCTGTTTTTGTGCCAGTGCCATGTTGTTTTTATCACTTACCTTGGTAATATAACTTGCAATGCAGAATTTGATGTGCTCTGCTTTGCTCTTTTGGCCCAGGATTGCTTTCACTATTTTGAGACTCTTCTGGCTCCACATGAATTTTAGGATTGCTTTCTCTAGTTTTGTTTCTTTGAATTTTAAAAATAATCTTTTTTTACTAGTTACTATGTGCATTACAGAAAACAAAAACACAAGAAGCAAAGAGAAAACAATCCTAGTATTCATATGGAATTATGAATTAATTATGTGATTAAATATGAATTAATTCATATGAAATTAGAAGAAGGATATGCATATGCTTTTATATGTGAAAGTAATCATGGGCAAAAAGAGCAAAGCAGGGGCATTCAATTCTGCATTGCAAGTTATATTACCAAGCTAGAGTGATAAAAATAATAGGGAGGATGAGGAAGGGAGGAGAAAGGATTAATAAAAGGAATTGAGAAATGCTATGCACACGTACAAACTCCTCATTATTAATGTAATTATAATGTACTACAAACATATACCAATTGAAAAGACACACAAATGGCCAACAGAGACATGAAAAGTGCTGATTATCACTAATCACTAGGGAAATAAAAATTATAATCACATTTATTTATCATCACACCTATTAGAATGGCTAATATCAAAAAAATAATAAAATAAATGTCAGAACAGGTGAAGAAGAGAAACCCTTGTGTACTGATTGTAAGAATGTAAATTACTACACCCATTGTGGAAAATAGTACAGGGGTTTCTCAAATAATTAAAATGGGATTATTGTATAAGCCTCAAATCCAATTACTGTGTATATATCAAAAAGAAATGAGAACAGTATACCACAATGGCGTCAGCATTCCCATATTTGTTATAGCATCATTCACAATAGTTACAATATAGAAACAATCTAATAGTCTATCAATGGATAGATACAAATTGTGTGCTGCACAGATGCTCCTCAATTCACGATGAGATTATAACCTGATAAACCTATTGTAAGTTGAAAATATTGCAAGTCAAAATTACATTTAATCCACTTAACCTATTGAGCATCATGGCTTAGCCACACACCACACTTTGAAGTATTGGGTATGTCTTCTAGTGGTCTTGTAGATAACTTGGAGCTCTGGTTTACTATTGCTGCCTAGCACTATGAGAATATCATATTGCATATTACTAACCTTCAAAATGACCAAACTTCAAAACTCAATGTAAGTTTCTACTGAAAGCATACCGCTTCTGAACCACAGTAAAGGTGAAAATCAGAAATCAAACCATTCTAGGCCAGGGACTGTCTGTATATACAAAGTGAAATATTATTCAGCCTTTAAGGAGATGAAACTCATATTATTTGTGAAAACATGGATGAACCTGGAAGACAATACGCTAGGTAGAATGCTCCAGGTACAGAAAGAAAAATATGATATGAGCACATGTAAGTGTGCAATCTTTAAAAAGTTGAACTTCAGAAGTAGAGAGTACAATGATGGTGGTTTCCAGAGGTTATGGAGCAGGGTCAGCTGGGAAAACTAAGATATAAAATTTTAGTTAGCAGGAGGAATAAGGTTTAGTGATCTATTTCGCAGAATGGTGAGTATAATAAATAATAATGCATTGTATATTTCAAAATTGTTGAGATTTTTTATATCTTTGTCACAAAAATTGATATGCATGTGAAGTGATAGATTTAATTAGTTTGATTTAATCATTGCATAATATAAACACATAACAAAGACATATTGTACCCCATAAATATATAATATACTAATGAATTAAAAACAAAATAAATGAAATAATAATTAAAACAAGAACATATGCAGATGGTAAATAAGCATATAAAAGAAGCTCAGTGTCAGAAGTCATCAAGGAATTGCAAATTAGAACAATGAAATACTACTATACAGCTATTAGAATGACAAAATTCTTAACATGGATAATATCCAATGCTGACATGATGTACAGCAATCATTCTCATTCACTGTTGATGGCAATGCAAAATGTACTTTGAAAAAGAGCTTGAGTTACAAAATTAACCATGTACTTATATGATTTAGCAATTACACTCTTTAGTATTTACCCAAAGGAGTTGAAATTTATGCTCACATAGAAACCTGCACACAAATGTTTATAAACTCTTCATTCATAACTACTAAAACTGGGGACCAAAATGTCTTTCAATATCAAGAGGTGAATCAATAGGTGAATGAATAAACAAACTAATATATCGATACAATGAAATATTGAGAAATAAATGAACTATCAGATCACCGAAGGATATGGCAGAATGAACCTTAAATAATATTGCTAAATGAGGATAGTTCATCTGAAATGGCTATACTGTGTATGATTCCAACTACATAATTCTTGGAAAGGAAAAAAGATTGAAAAAGTAAAAAGATCACTGGTGGCCAGGGTTTGAAGGAGAAGTAGAAGGAATCAATAGATGGCATATGGAAGATTCTAGTATAGTGAAACTATCCTGTGCTGTACTATAATAGTGGATACACATTACTATATATTTGTCAAGATCTATAGAATGCACAACACTAAGAGAAAACACTAATGTAATCTATGGACTTCAATTAATAATACTCGTTCATCTATTGTAACACATGTATCATATTAATACAAATGTTAGTGACAGGAAAAACTGATGGAGAAATGTGAGGACATAAATAAAAACTCTATATTTTATGCTCAATTTTTCTGCAAGCATAAAACTGTTTTTAAATAATCTGTTAACTAAAATCCAACCCAATTTGAAAAATATACTCACAGAACTGGCTGCAGTTTTTTTGTGTAGAAAATTGAAAAGCAGGTGTTACTAATGACCCATAACAATTATAAAATCCTCAACAAAGCGGCTATAGAATATTCAGTTTAAAGCAAAAACAAAACAATGTAATTTCCCAGAGAATGCCCCACTCTCCCTACACCTCCCTCTCCTGCCCCCCACCGAGACTTTATATATATCCTTCCAGTGAAGCTAAATATAAACCCATGGTTGTGCTGCATAAAGCTGTTGTTATTCACAAGCCACTTAATTGTTAGAGGACCTCTACTAAAAATAATGGTGTAGGTTTGGGGATAGCTGATTGGAAGCCCTTATCACTGACAATAATTAGATAGCAAGGCCAATGTCTATTTAAACCGATTTCAGCATTCTGCAATAAAACTAAATCATCTGTATACAGAAGGATGTTTTTTCTTCCTTTTTTAATACAGGCTTCATGAGTCCAAATAATCCAAAGTGGTCTCCAGTTAATAAGACAATTTTACAAAGAAAAGATGATGAAAATACAGGCTACATTGCCATATTCAAAATCTGTATGTATCAGTAAGAAAACTATGTTCACTGACATTGACTCCTGACTTTCTCAGAGGTTCTATAAATAGAGGTTTCGTATAAGCATCAGTGTCCAGGCTGCCATACTGCATTCATATGCTTTAACTCATACAATTTCTTTTCATGCATCAAATGTCAAAAAATTATCAATAAGAGATACACATGATCTTGTACTTTTCTTTGTGAGTAATCCCATTAAATTATAGGAATATAAAATTTGTTGTTAGCACATTACTATTCTGAGACATTACCTGCTCATCTCCTACAACATTTGCCTGAGATTTCAAGATTTACATTTTTCAAGAAGACTGACATAAATTATTGATGGGTTTTTAAAAGGTCTGTTAGATGAGGAGAGTAATGAAGCTGGCCATTTAAAATAATTTAAAGGTTTATATTCTGAGTGCAAAAAATAAGACTCTAGTGGTACAATTATAAGGATAAACAAATCGCAAGTATTCCAGTCCACTATTCAGAGTGATACTTAAATAGTTTGGAGTTAAGAATCTTTATTAGGTGCTTTATTTAATTGAAGATATAAAACCCTTTATACAACATGAAAGAATATTACTGATACAGTGTAAATTAAGAGGACTTAAGCATATAAAATCAAGGGAAAATTGGCGGCCATACACCACAGAAAACTGAATGGCCATGTAGAGACTCTGTCTTCATATTTTGAGCATGCAGAGCTAAAATTACATGAGCAATTAACCAGCTCTATTTAGTCATTTTAAGGTAATTAGAATAGTACCCGGGACCCTGCCTAGTAACCATTGCACATCTTGATTCCCTCCACTATTCATAATAGGATTCATCATGGGGATGATCATGCTCTTTAAGAACTGAATGTTAACTATGTAAGTATTCCATTAAAAATTGCAGATAGTTGAATCAAAATGTGCACATGTACCAATCCCCTACAGTGAATGTAATAATTATGTACTGCAAACATGTACTAATAAAAATGGGAAAATAAAACTATAAAAAAATGAAATTCAATTACAGTGTAAACAAAAAACATCTTAACAGACATGTAGAGAATTACTTGTACTTTCCCTCAGCTGAGCAATTCTTAGGTTCACCACAACAGCGAAAATTATAGGGCCCAGGAAATTGAGCTGGAGATCAGAAACTCAGAAATGTGTGGGATGAAACTAAAGATAAGAGGATGGCAGATAAGAACCTGTTCACCACATTGGACCTATAGAAGAAAAGCTAAAATATGGTGCTTGATGTTGTTATTGAAATACTTATCCTCTAAATGTAACAAGCAGTCATTTGAGAAATAAAGAGCTTGGTGAGGTCTTGGGATGTAGCTCAGTGGTACAGCCCTTGCCTAGCATGTTTATGGCCCTGGATTCCATTCCCAGAGCTGAAAAAAAGAGCATGGTAAATGTGAGCCCTGGGTAGAGAATGAGTTACAAATGACAGCATAACAATGGTAGTTATTGGAGGTCAAGAGCTAAAATTCTGCACTAACAAAAAATATAAATAGACTGGGTTTTGACACTTAACAAAGCAATAGGATAACCTTAAGCAGAGACAGATGTTTACTGTCATTAGGAAACGCATTGAGGATTCACCAAAGCCTAGCAAGAATAGGTAGGCAAGAAAAGAGTCCATGGCACTGTGGACTTTATGACAGTTACCTATAAGAAAGACAAGGCTCAAAAATCATAGATAAGAAGTGACAAACAGGAAATTTTACTGCTTGGGTTTATCAAAAATTCCTCCAAGTATGAAATCACCAAATTTGTTTTACTTTCTTCCAAGATCAGAATGCTCTGGCAGATCTAAAATAAACCTAGCATTCTCTTTAATACTAATGAGATGAGAATGTGGACACTTAAATCATCCAGGTGAAGTTTTAATTCCTACTTTCTTCACCTCCTAAGTGTGTCTCTGATTAAGTTAAACAGTCTCTCTAAACTGTACCTACCTTGTGCACAATGAGATTGACAGGTTTTGATACAAGTTAAATGAGACAATATATACAATGCCCTTTGACTATTGCCTGGCACATAATAGACTCTCACATGGTTGTTATGCAAAAGATCACATCAGCTTCTTTTCATTAGCACAGTCAACTTAACGACAAAAAAACCCCAGAAGAATTCCTTGAGTTAAGTCACCTAGTAAAAAGGGTACAAACTATCTTGCCTCCAAAGACTTACTAGAATCGTATAGGATGAAGATCAGAAATCAGCAACAAGCAATTTTCCCAAGAACATAGGCTTTAGCTCAGTAATTCTTACAATGCCTTTATTCTGTACTAGTGGGTGGAGTTATCTACCTTGGGTTATGAGGTTGTGTTGGGGAGAGGTAAAAGTACACCTGCAATGGAGGACATAGATACATGCATCCAGAAGCTAGGGAATCATAAGGAAATAGGTGATGGTAGAACTAAAAAGAAGTAGCTATTCCTAGCAATTAACTTCTCTACAGCACTATATTTGCTTCACACCATTGGTTACTGACATCACTACCTGCTTTTCACAAATATTTTGATCAATGTTTGCTGATATTTATAGTCCCTCTTTGAGGGAATATAGCAGCTCATTTCCCTTACTTCTATTCATTTGCATACATAATCCATTAAATAAATACCAATTTTTGTAAAGCACTTGGCTAGGTATTGTGGCAAGTTATAGGAAGAACAAGAAAGATGTTGTTCTTGCCTTCAAGGACTTGAGAATTAACCAAGGAAAGGAAAACATGAGTGCAAGGCTCACTGGGGCAGAGTAGAGAGCAGGGATGTTCTAACAATGGTATAGAAGCACATAATGAGTGATAGGAAAGCACACAGAAGGGGTTTAGAAGGCCTTGCACGGGGTTAATGTTTGCACCTGTGATGATTTGAGAGATGCGCTTTAGAAATGAACAAAATGCAGCAGCAGTGAATTATGGGACATGTTTGGAAAAAAGGAAATAATGTGATAAGGATGAAAGGTCAAAGGGGAAGAGTCTCTGAGAGTGTGTCAGAGGCTGTTTTTAGAAACATCTCAGACGGTCTTGAATGTCAGGCTAAAGTATTTAAACATATGTTTGTAGTCAACAAGTAGCCAGTGAAGATTTCTGAGCAAAAAATGACACGGTCAGAGGTATGACTTAGGAAAGCTGGCATGGTAATAGTAAGCAGAATGGATTGGGAACCAGAGAGTCTGAAGAGAACAAAAACAAAAAACTTACAAGGCTACTCTAAAAATCTGATGAAAACTTATCACACTATAAGGAAAGAGCTTAGAAGTGGGATGGGAAAGGAGATGCCAAAGTCAAGAGATGCTGTAGATGTACAATTGCTGGGCTTTGCTGATGGATGAGATGTGAGGAGCATGAGAAATGAAGATGACAAGTATGACTGACACTTTCAGCCTGGCTGACTGGAAAGACTAGAGTGTCATTTTGGGAGGCAAGGAACACAAAAGAAGAAAAGATATGGGAGGTGTTGATGATGTGTCAGAATTTTTAAAAACAGCTCTGGAGTGGAGCACTTCTCAAATTCAAAGGTACATACAGATCATCTGAAGACTTTGCAAAAATGACAATCGATCCAGTAGGTGAGAAGCTGGGCCTGAGATTCTATATTTGTAATAAGACCACTGAGAAAGTCAATGTCCCTGGTCCTCAGACTCCATTAGAGCAGCAAGGCTTCAGAGAATGACAAGAGGAATAGTCGGGGAGATTTTTAGTAGAATAAGGCACATCTGAGTAGTAGATGTACCAAGAAATAAATAGGAAAGCAATATTAAACTTAAAATGTATATAAAGAGACACAATAGAATTTGGGCCAAATATATCCTTGAAGTTAGCACATGAATTTTAAAGTATTTGCAATGTTTTTGTTCTCTAATTCAAAGTATCCATATTCACATGTGCATACCTACTTTTCAGATTCACACACACGCACAAGCACATTTAACTTCTTTCATTTATCATATCATTTTTTTCCAACGAAAAACCCTAATAGGCAATTAAGTGCCCTGATATTGGCTAATATGAACATTAACAAATTATTTAGGTACTGAAAAATCAAGGCTTTTTAAAAATAATATTTTAAGCTAAAAGGCCCATATCATTAAATACAAGCTGCTCTTTCTCTCATAACAAATTTAATCCTATGGACAAGTAATTCTTTTTCCTTGTAATTCTCAAAGTATAAACTATCTCTATGTGACATTTCATTATTAATCATTAAGTCACTATTTCTGTCAGATACACTATTGTATATTATGTAATACTAATGAAATATTCACTAATTCTGCATCATCTCCAAGGAATTTGGCTAACCTATCCCATTGTGGAGACCTAGAGAGATTTTACTTAATGGACAGGGAAGATGCACTGATGTAACATGGATGCCTAACAATGCACAGCCTCTCAGGGAATTAAGGATTTTCTTTTAACCAAGAAGTTGGTTTTTCTGCTATCCAAAAGAAAGGACATGAAAACAACCCAAATGCCTGCTGTGGAAATGTCTCTTTCACTGGTCTCCAAAGTCTCCATTTTATGCTGACTTTCACCAGAAAAATCAAATCTCCCCCACTCAGTCACCTGGGAAGCTGGGATGTTAACTACCAAGGGCCTGCGTGACAAAAGAGCTGAAACCAAAGGGCAAGAAGAGGCTGCATGTGGATAAGAAAGCAGGGGCAGCATGAGCCCTGAGCCAGGCAGGCTTTGTGAGTGTGCAGAAGGAAATACAGAGCCTCACAGGTGGCATTTGCCCTGGCCCTTAGTGTGCAAGAAGCACCCTGCAAATTCTCAGCAGAGGGAATAGTGGGAGCCAGGAACCTGTTCCCAAGCCCTTTCTGACAACCTTCAGATTTTATGTATTCAGATTGCACTTAGAAGTATCCAGCAACTCACCAGTCTCTTTTGCAGCCTTCCAAACGCGTCACCTTTCAAAGAAATAATTGGAGGCAGGCTGAGAAAACAGCAGGCAATGGATAAATGCTTCTATGAATGAGTGACTGAAATGAATGAATGTGTGAAGGGAAGAATAAAAACCCCACAAATTCCAGAGTCTAAATCTGTAAATGACTAGAAAAGCACATTTCCTGAGGGAACTATTTCATCTCAATTTGGAAATACTCATTTCTGACCTCAGATAATGCATATATTTTCTCACACGGTTGATTGACGTTTATAAAAGTAGTTTTTTCAGACAAAACCTGTTATAGGCAAAAGAACAAAAACTAATTATTTTTTCTTCTGCTGAGCCTTTGAATCTCTTTGATCAAGATGAGAAACCTGGCCCTGCTGGCTCTGGTCCAGGGTTGTAGCAGTTTGAGGAAGTTCCAGCTACAGTAGACTTGTACTCAGCCCATTAAAACACATCAAACCTAGGGGGACCTGAGAGATCCAAAAAAAGGAAGGAAGAAGCCTCTTTTATTGCTGTCCAAACCCATTTCCAAGATCAGTATGATTTTACACCAAGCCAATTGTTCTTCTTTTTGTTACCTTTTAAAGGGGCATTTTATTTTACTTATTAATTTCAATATTGAAGGTGTAAAATGTATTCTTTCTGTGTGTGCTTACTCACTTTTTAGACCCCCCCCACACAAGCACATACAACTTCTTTGATTTATCACACATATCATTCTTTTTTTCCAAAGAAAAATCCCTAAAAAACAACTACTTGTCCTGGTATTGGCCAATGTCCACATCAACAAATTAAGAAAAAAACCTGATAAATTAAGACTCTTCAAAATATCATTTTACATAAAATGCACACATGATTAAATCTAAGTTGCTCTTTCTCTGCCACTCTCCCTTCAACTTAATAATAAATTTAACCATACGGACAAATAATTATTTTTCCTTATTATTCTCAGATAAAAATGTAAACTACCTCTCTGTGGCACTTTTACTGAATAAGTGTGTGTGTGTGTGGGTATGTGTGTCTCATACTGGGAACTGAGCACAGGGTCTTCTCACTGAGCTATATCCCAAGATTCTTTTCGAAATTTTTTCGTTTCAGACATGGTCTTGCTAATTGACAAAGATGCCCAGACTGGACTCAAACTTATTATCCCCCTGACTCCAACCTCCCAGAGGGCTGGGATTATATGTGTGTAATATCAATGTATCACTATACTCAGAAAATTTACATATTCAGTTTCCCCTATTACTCTTTTCATGTGTGTGTGTGTGTGTGTGTGTGTGTGTGTGTGTGTGTGTGTAGACAGAATCGAAAATCTACTCTCTTGGGAAATTTTCTGGATGCAGTAAAATGTTGCTAAGTTTCAGAATTAGTGATCCTACCTACCTGCAAATCTGAAGCCTTTCACCACTATCTCTCTATTTCTTCCCATTGCTTCATTGTGGGAACCATGATGCTCCTCTCTTGCTGCTTAGAGAATTTCTTTTTAAATTCTATATACTAATTATTTTCTAGTGAACCATGGATGTTCCCACCAATAAATAATGCTGTAACCCACAGAACTTCTTATACTATGAGATTTAGTATCTACCAAAAAAAGGAGGAAGTTCAGGAGATAACAGTGAAACTACTTTAGAGAAAACTTTTAATAATTTTAGTAGGCTATTTTAAGGCTAAAAATAAAATACTACAGAAAACTGATTTCGATTCACAATTTTGTAAGAAAACATACTACTGCCGTCTGTTAAAAACATGATTTTCACTAACTACTGAGGACCCTAAATTACAGACATTTCCCTAAAAAACATGAATGGAAAAAAACAGAATATTCCATTAAAAATGAACAGAAATAAGGTAAACTCAAACATGCGAAGGTATTAAATACTTCAAGTATAGGATGTTCAGAGATACTTGGTGGGAAACAAGACTTCTCAGATTAAAAATTTTTTTCATTCTACAAGTGGACATCTCCTCATATGCATGAACACCTTCTCAAAGACAAGGCTAAGGCCAGCTTCTAGCAGATGGGAAAGAAGGATGAGGCAGGCGTTTCCGCTTACAGAGAAACTGATATTCACTTTGACACCCTTGAGAAAACTTACACAGGCCCCTAAGGGAGAAGGAGTTGGAAGCAGGGGCCAAGGCAAGGGATGCAAGTGCTCAGAGCCAACCCAGAGAACATTCTGAGCCTGGGGAGGCCATCCAAGAATTGTTCATTTGCAGTTGGGTCCACAGTCCCCCTGACCTCTCCCACTGCCCATGCTTGGCCTCCATCCCTAGAGACCACTGCTCTTGCACAAAACCTCAGGGTCACACTCACTTAGGACAAAGGCTCCTCCCAGCTCCATGGCCCTGCTGGCAATGGCTGGGGATGCAGGGAGCAGGAAAGGGGTAGGGGGAGCTAAGTGTGAGTGCGTGAGTGTGTGTGTGTGTGTGTGTAGGGGTTGGGGGTGATGTGCCCCTTCCTGGAGCAGTCACAGGGAGTCCAGGTGAGGAGTCTGGCACCCCTGGGAAGGCCAGGACATCTTCCAACTGACCCTGCCTGGCCCTGGCTGGCCAGTGCTTGGTGATGGCCCCACATTCACACAAAAGTCCTGTTGCAAACAAGGGCCAATTTTCTTGTTATGCTACCAAGACCTAAGTGACTCTGTGGACAAAGCAAGGATGCTGTTCACGGCGCAATCTCTCCCTTGGATGACGATAATTTGCCACATCAATTTACCTTCCCAGACACGAAGCATCAGAGGATTAGCTATTAAAAGAAAGACATTTTCTCGCTCATTACAGCCTGAGATGTAAAATGTCCAGAGATACAAGAAGCCCTGTTTTCACCACTAACGGAAAAATTATTTCTGACCGCTTTGGGAGAAAATGTAATTATTTTCCTTCCTGTCACAGTGTTTCCACACTCATCTAGAGATGAGAGAGCCCTATTAAAATGGACTCATCTTCTTTCAAATGGTGCCAGCGAGTGACCTCCACTGACCTGGGGGTAGGAGGCGGGTCTCTGAGTCCTCAGTCCTCAGGATTCAGAGTCACCAGAAGCACAAGTAATTAGCGCTGAGTCATTGCCATCGCCTGCTCATCACTGGAGGGGGGAACTTGGCAGAGAAGAAAGTGAGCACTTCGGGGAGACAACCCCTTCTCATTTGCCAGTGTCCAGGGCCCACTCAGACCACAGTACTACAGACTCCTGGGGCTGCTCTACTGCAGGACTGGTCTGGTGCCCCTCAGCCCCCATGAAACCTCACAGTTGCCATCTGCTTAGCCACAGGCCTTCCCCACATGCTGCCATCACAGGGAGAGAAACACCTGGATCTCCACCTACAGTGATCCTGAGCTCATTGCCTTTGGGAAGATCCTCATCCAGTTTGGCTGTGAAACAGAGTTAGTTAGCCAAGGTGGCACTTTGCCTCCCTGCAAGGTGCACTATGCATTTTTTCTGGCCACTGGACATGTTTCTATCTCAGCCCACTTTCTCTTCCCAAGAAGAACTCAGAGAGATAATGCTGACATCTCACTGCAATCTCTTTCTCATAAACTCTAGATCAGAATTCTAAACATCACTCATTGACACCATCTGGCATCTTAGGCATTCAATATCCTGAAACTTAATAAACCTAAAAACACTAGGCTACATGAAAGAAGCCAGTCACTCAAGTCCAAGTACTATGTAATTTCATTCATACAAGTCTAGAATGAGTAAATCTATAGAAACAGCAATGTAAAAATTACGTTTTGAACACCTGAGGGAATGGCCAGTCTCACTGTCTTTAAGGTAAGTATTTTAAATTAAGAAGATTTATTATACAAGGAATATCCAGGATATAAGAAGTAATGGTGGACGCGCACTAAACTAAGATCGAAGTGGATTAAAGATCTAAATAGTAAGTCAGAAACACTAAACTTGCTGGAAGGTAAGTTAGGTAGAACCCTTGATGACATTGGCATAGGAAAAGACTTTATGAACAAAGTCTCTGTTGCACCTGAACTAGCACAAAGAATCAACAGCTGGGATCTCATCGTATTAAAAAGCTTCTGCACTGCAAGAGAAAGCACCAACAGAGCTAAGAGACAACC
>NW_004624797.1:11050728-11072257 GCF_000247695.1 Heterocephalus glaber
TAAAAAATAAAAAAAATAAAAGAAGTAATGGTGGGGCCAGGGATTTAGCTCAGTGGTTCCGCTGCCAGCCTTGCAAGCGCAAGGACCCAAGTTTGATCCCCAGTCCAAAAAAAAAAAAAAGAAGAAGTAATGGTGAATAAATAAAATGATAACTATATGTGGAACTATCAGCAAGCACTTCCTTTATACATGGTAGTAAGTAGTAGTTTTGTGGGATTATGAAAAGATGAAAATAAAACACTGGTTAAAAATAGTTCTGGAACAAGACAAAGATGTTCACTCTCACCGTTTTTATTCAATACACTCGGGTTTTTTTGAAATTTTAGCAAAAGCAATTAGGCAAGAGAAAGCAATAAAAGGGGGATACAAACAAGAAAGGAAGAAGTCCAATTTTCCTTGTTTGCAAATCATATGTTCCTATACTTTGAAATCCCCACTCTACCCAAAGAATTCTATGCCCGGTAAATGAATTCAGCAATATAGCAAAATATAAAATCAATATTAAAAATAAATAGCATTGACAGCTTCCAATGCAGAGGAGGCTTCTGGATCTACATTCTATAGCTCCCACCACTGAGAAGGCTTCCAGGTCACCGTCCCACAGCTCCCAGTGCAGAGTAGGAGACTTCCGGGCCAACTTACCACCACTCCCAGCACAGAGCAGGTGAGCCACGTGGGTGTCAGCAGCACCGCACCCGATCCCCCCCTCACTGCAGCCCCCCCCCCCAGGTGAAATGAAAAGACATGTACACAAGCCTCAGAACCAGACTTCCAGATTACATACAGCAACCCCAAAGGGGAAACTAGATGGAATATTCTGATACTCAACCACCTGGACTCCTTGAACTAACAAAAGAAAAGGATCTGGAAAAAAAATAAAAGCAGAAATAATTTCTCAGATAATAACAGAGATTGTGCCCATAGTGCAAGACATGATTAATAAATCCAGGAAGCACACAGATAAAAACAATAGAGGAGCTGAGGAACATGATGGAATCTCAACATAGGAAACAAATGGAATCCATAAATCAGACACAAACAGATTTCCAGGAGATTAAAAACTCCACTGAAATTCTATGCAGCAGAATGAGCCAATGTGAGGACAGAATATCAGATATAGAAGATAAGATTGCAATTAGTCACCAGGAAAAGAAAAATTGCTTTAAAATTGTAAGGGACCAGGAGAAATCAATCCAGCAGCTGCTAGACATTGCAAAGAAGAATAACATAAGACTGACTGGAATCAGTGAAGAAACGGGAGAGAGTGCAGATGACATAAAAAATGTTCACAGAACTAATGGCAGAAAATGTCCCAAGCAGGGGAAAAGAACTTGACACACAGATAAGTGAGACATATAGGACTTCAACTAGCCTTGACCAAAAAAATCTACACATAGGCATATAATTCTGAAGATTCCAGAAACCCAACAGAAGAACAAAGTTCTCCAAGGAGTTAGAGAAAAGAAAGAAACCACACACAAAGGAAAGCCCATCAGAATCACAGCAGACATCTCAATGCAAACCCTCAAGGCAAGAAGAGCTTGGAGTGAAGTTGCAAGGCCTAAAGGAAAACAGCCTCCAACTCAGATTGATGACCGCTGGAAAACTATCTTTCAAAATTGATGGTGAAATAAGATGCTTTCGTGACAAAGAGCACCTTAGGAACTTCATGAATACCAAATCAGCACTCAAAAAAATTCTACATAATATCCTAGGAACAGACAATGAGGATCACAACTGCAGGAAGCCCAGCAGAATAAATTCATTGGGTGTGACAAGAAATTAAATGGAAAGGGGGAGATTCCAACAAAAAGAAAAAGTCATGACTATGATAAGTCAATACATATCAGTTATAACCATTAATGTTAACAGTTTCAATTCACCAATAAAAAGAAATAGACTGGCAGAATGAGTCAAGAAGCAAGATCCAACAATATCCTGCATACAAGAAACACATTTACTTCAAAAAGAAACTCATAGACTGAAAGTTAAAGGGTGGAAAACAATACTTCATGAGACGGGAACCTAAAGAAAAGTAGGAGTAGCTATAATCTTTGCAGACCAAGTGGATTTCAAACCCACACTGATTAAGAGAGACAAAGAAGGACACTATGTCCTTGTAAAGGGAACAATCCAAGAGGAAGAAATGACAATCATAAATATCTACAGACCAAAGACTAGTGCACCCAACTATATAAAAAAAAACTGACTTGAAAAATGATATAAGCACTAATACAATAGTAGTGGGGAACCTTAAAAGCCCATTATCACAAATAGATAGATCAACTAGACAAAAAGTAAGCAATGAAATACTAGAACTCAATCAAGCTCTTGAACAAATGAACTTAACAAATGTTTACAGAGTGTTTCACCCCACAAAATCAGAATACACATTCTTTTCAGCTGCACACAGGTCATTCTCCAAAATAGACCACATACTGGCTCATAGAACATAATTAAATGCAAAGGAATTGACTTTAGCCCCTGTATATTATTAGAGCATAGTGTGATGAAATTGGAGATCAATAGCAAAAGAAACTGCAAAAAATTCATAAACACATGGAAATTGAACAACACACTTCTGAATAACCAATGAGTCACAAAGGAAATTAAAGAAGAAATCAGACAGTTCCTACAATTAAATGACAATGACAATACAACATATTGGAATCTATGGGACACAAAGAAAGCAGTCCTATGAGGGAAATTCATACCTGTGAATACTCACATTGGGAAAAGAGAGCGAGCCCAATTAAACAACCTGATGCTAAACCTCATGCTTCTAGAAAAAGAAGTTCTGGACAAACCCAAAGCTCATACAAGGGAAGAAATTATAAGGATCAGGGCAGAAATTAATGCAAAGGAGAATAAGAAAACTATACAAAAAAATTAATGAAGCCAAGAGTTGTTTCTTCAAAAGAATGAAGAAAATTGACAAAGCCTTAGAAAACCTTATCAGAAAAAGGAAAGAAAAGGCCTAAATCCATGCAATTAGGAATGAAAAGGGTAAAATTACAACAGACCCAGCAGAAATCCAGAGGATCATCAATACCTACTTCCAGAACCTATACACCAATAAGAAAACAGAAGAAATGGACAGATTCCTAGATACATATGAATTACCAAAGTTAAAGGAAGAGGGATTAAAAATTCTAAACAACCCAAAATCAACCAATGAAATGGAAAACGTAATTAAAAACTTACCAACTAAGATAAGCCCAGGTCCTGATGGTTTCACTGCTAAATTCTACAAGACATTTAGAGAGGAACTACTGCCACTACTGTTTAAACACGTCAATGAAATTGAAAGGGAAACAATACTCCCAAATTCATTCCTGGAGGCAAACATCACCTTGATCCCCAAAGCAGAGAAAGACCAACTGAAAAAGAGAACTATAGGTCAATCTCACAAGTGAACATAGATGCAAAAATCCTTAATAAGATACTGGCAAATAGAATGCAGAAGATCATCAAGAAGATCATGCACCCTGACCAAGTGGGATTCATCCCAGGGATGCAGGGATGGTTCAATATACAAAAATCAATAAATGTAATACAGTATACCAACAGAGCCAAAGACAAAAACCATAGTTCATCTCAATAGATGCAGAAAAAGCGTTTGACAATATCCAACATGCATTTATGTTAAAAAGCGTACAAAAAATGGAATAGATGGTCTCTACCTCAAACTGACAAAAGCCATCTATGAAAAACCAACAGCCAATATCTTACTAAATGGTCAAAAATTGAACTTCTTCACACTAAAATCAGGAACAAGACAAGGATGTCCACTATCACCACTTCTGTTTAATAGAGTTTTGGAAACATTAGCCACAGCAGTTAGACAAGAGAAAGAAATAAAAGGAATATAGACAGGAAATGGAGAAGTCAAATTGTCATTATTTGCAGATGATATGATACTCTATATCAAAGATCCCAAGAACTCCACCCAAAGACTTCTAGACTTAATAACCAAATTCAGTAATGTAGCTGGATACAAGGTCAACACACAAAATTCAATAGCTTTCCTCTACACGAATGACAGATTCACTGACAGAGAAATAGGGCAAATAATTCCTTTCACAATAGCATCCATAAAACTGATATACATAGGGATCAACCTAACAAAAGAAATCTAAGGCCTCTTCGCTGAAAACTATAGCACATTGCAAAAAGAGATTGAAGACAATACCACAAAATGGAAAGACATCCCTTGCTCCTGAGTAGGAAGGATCAACATAGTGAAAATGGCCATACTTCCAATACTGCTATAAAGATTCAATGCAATCCCAATTAAAATTCCAGCAGTATACTTCAAGGACCTTGAGAAAACAATCCAAAAATCATTTGGAACAAGAAGAGACCCAGAATAGCAAAAGCAATTCTAGGTAACAGAGCCATGACAGGGGGTATAACAACCCCCAACTTGAAACTATACTACAAAGCTATTGTGATAAAAACAGCATGGTCCTGGCAAAGAAGCAGACCTGAGGAGCAGTGGAACAGATTAGGAGATGCAGAAACAACTCCAGACACACTCAGCCACCTCATCTTTGTCAAAGGAGTCAAACACTCTCACTGGAGGAAAGATAGCCTCTTCAATAAATGGTGCTGGAAAAATTGGATTTCAACTTGCCAAAGACTAAAACTAAACCTATATCTCTCGCCATGCACTAAATTAAAATCTAAATGGATTAAAGATCTAAATATTAAAACAGAAACACTGAACCGGCTGAAACAGAGGTTAGGTAGAACTCTTGAAGACATTGGTATAGGAAAAGACTTTATGAACAAAACTTCAATTGCCCGTGAACCAGCACAGTCAACAAGTGGGATCTCTTCTTACCAAAAAGCTTCACACAGCAAGAGAAACCACCAGCAGTGTGAAGAGACAACCCACAATGTGGGAAAAAATTGTCACCAGCGGTCCCTCAGACAAAGGTCTACTATCTCGAATTCATAAAGAACTTTAAAAAATCAGACCTCCCAAATTTAAAGACCCAATCCAAAAATAGGCATCTGAAAGGAACAGACATTTCTCAGGCAAAGAAGTAGAAATCACAAATAAACATATGAAAAACTGTTCAACATCACTGTTCATTAGAGAGATGCAAATGAAAACAATGCTCAGATTCCACCTCACTCCAGAAAGAATGGCTGCTATCATGAAATCAACCAATAACACATGGCTGGTGGGGCTGCAGGGAAAGAGGAACACTGCTCCACTGCTGGTGGGAGTGTAGCCTGGTGTACCCACTGTGGAAATCAGTGTGGAGATACCTCAAAGAACTAGGACTGAAATCCCATTTGACCCCGCTATTCCACTGCTGGGGATCTTCCCCAAAGAATTAAAAGAATCATACCACAGTGATATATGTGCACCCATGTTCATAGCAGCACAGTTTGTGATAGCTAAAACTTGGAAGCAGCCCAAATGCCCATCAACTGGAGACTGGATAAAGAAAATGTGGGTTTTTTATAAAATGGAGTACTACTCAGTCATCAAAAATGAGAAATTAGAGACATTTTTTTGGTACCAGGGATCAAACTCGGGTCCTTGTACTTGCGCAGCAGGCGGCAAAACCACTCAGCTAAATCCTCAGCCCTAACATTTTTTGCTAAATGAATGCACATTGAGGCGATACTCTTAAGTGAAATAAATAGGACACACGTGTGTAAATACTGAATAGTTTCTCTGGTGTGAGAAACTGAAAGTGTATATAAGGACTAAAAGTTATAATATATAATGTGAAATAGGGAGAAAAGGGACAAAGGGGAAGTGGAAAGGGTAGGGGAAAGGAAAGAAGGGAATAGAATTAATATGAGAAAATGAAAAAAAGGAAACAAAGTCTTTGTAAATAGGGAGGGATGGAGGGTTTGAAGGGAGGGCAGGAGAAGGGGGAAAGAATAAGAACCAAGAGAATATGTAAAGGTGCATATTTCCAATGGTGAATGTCACTGTATTGTACACCTAAAATGTACCGATAAAAGGATATACCAAAAATAAAATTTAAGAAAACAAATAATTAAAATGATGCTTATTCTACTTTAATTCAAAATTTCCTAAAAGCCCTGGTACTTTGTATAAAACAATAAAACAAATGTAAGGTATAAGAATTGAAAGTTTGGTCCAAGGTCAGTAGCTCAATGGTAGAGGACTTGCAGAACATATGCAAGAGCCTGGATTCAATTCCCAGTACTATAAAAAGGGGTAAAATAAAATAAAACAGAAGCAAACTATAAGGTACCTAAGAGTAAAGGTTGCGAAATATGGGCAAGATGTGTAAATTAAAAATTATAACATTTATAGTAAGAGACTAAGATAAACAGCAAGATATCCATGTTTGTGGCTAGGAATCCTTGATAACCAAAAGATGTGAGTTTTTCCTAAACTGATCCAAATATATGAAGAAATTTAGGTAAAGTATATCAAGTTGGTATATTGATTATTTGAAGCTGAATTCACTGGAGGAACTGTATCTGCAGAAAAGGCCATTTAGCCTGTGTTTTTGTACAAAGATTCTTTTGGGAGGGATGTCCTTCACATACCAAAAAATGCCTTGATTTCCAGACACAAACTGGTCACTAGAGTGTTAGTGAACCTGAATAAACAAACTCTTTGACATCACCCTTGTCTGCCACTAGTTTCCATACTCCTCCACCAATATACCTCTTAGTGACGTCCCTAGAGCGTATTAGAGTGTATCCTCCTAGCCATATATCCATGTCTAGTGTTATTCCTTCACACATATATCATTTTTTTCTAAACTGTATAAAAGCATCATGCTTTAGTCATTTCTTCAGATTTCTCCCACTTGTGAAGATGTCTTCTAAATGTAAAATTAATAAAGATTTTCAATAATGAATGTCATTATATTGTATACCTAAAATATACCAATAAATTTAATTTTAAAAAATAAAGCTTTTACGCTTTACACTTGTTAATCAGTACTTGTACTAACCGGATTCCTAGATCTAGCCAACGACCCCACATGAGAACTAAGGGGGAATAGAGAGGATCTCTCTGACTTGCAGGATTTGGTTCCAACTCGTGGCTCCTTCACTAGCTGGAAGAGTGCTAGCCCCAGGGCTGCTTCAGCTGAGATCCAAGCCTCTGACCAAAGGCCCAAAAAGAGTCAGATTTCTTACCAGTCAGGAGTTAAAATCTCTGCTGTGGGTACTGGACATGGTGACAGTGGTAAGATACCTTTTGTCTCCTTCTTTCTCCAAAAATTTGGATTGACAGAAAAAAATCTTTCGTGAACTAGTTCTGTGGATAAAAGTGACTTTTAGTGTTTTATGAGTACTCTAGATTCCTATTTGATCCTTTGTCTCTTAGAGATAGTCTTTGATTTCATTTGTCTGTCTCCCTGTAGCATTGGTCAGGAGTGGAATGAGAGGGAAAGGACACAGGAGTAGGTCTTTAGAAGCCTGTTGTTGCAACCAGTGCATACATGGAAAGTTCCCACCAGACCCGCTTTCATTTGGACAAATTTTGCTGGGGGTCCCTGAAAGAAAAAGAACAAATAAGTTTCCCCTCTTATCTTATGTCTTGAGAGCTTGGCTTTTGTGACCAAAGAGGACATCCTTTCTGGTCCCTGCCATCTGAGGTGCACAAGTGTCACCTGTGTCTTGCAGGCAGCCAAATGCTGGGTACTTGAGACAAGACACTAAGATACTAAGCAGCCCATTCTATGTCCAACTCACCAAGTTCTTGGGGAAGTTGGTTTTCATAAGAGGCTGGAGTCCATGAGGGGCTTTTGTTGTTCTAACCTTTGTCAACCACTTAGTGCTAGGAAACTCCAGCCCAGCATCACCTGCCCTGTGTCACAGACTAAGTGGGACTGTGACTGGAGGTGTCTAACATTTTTGTGGGCGACCAAAGACACTGCTGCACAAACATAACCCTAACTTCCAGTGGCATCGAAGGTCTTTTCCACTCCTAATCTGTCTCTGAGAGTGAACATGAAGCATGGGTGTCCCAACGCTGGCACCCATTTCAGGAATGCCTCTTGCATCTGAAATGCAGCTTCTGCACTATTTTAAAAACTGACCTCTGTTCCGCACTGTTTTCATGCCACTATACTCTGACTTGCAATTTCTCTCTACCTCTAATTATTGTATATATCCCACAGGAAAAATTATAAAAGCTAGTGAAAAGTTCTCAGTGAAATTTTAGCCAGTGTGATACCATGAATATACACAGCTCTACTCTCCCTTGACTTTTGCATTTTAAAAATAGAGGGAGCAATTATATTATGTTGATGTGTATGTTTATGTCTACATATGTGTCTGCAAATCATCTACATGATACCAAATTGACTTAGAGTGCTCACAAATTAATCGACTCAAATATTTTAAAGTTTATTGCCAAGCGTGTTGGTGCACGCCTGTGAGACTGAGGCAGGAGGATTACCATGAGTTCGAGGCCAGTCTGGGCTACATAATGAGTTCAGAACCAGCGGGAGGTAAACAACTAGACCCTGTCTCAAAAAAATAAAGTTTATGTGGATTTTGGTAAGTAATGATTGGTCTAATTGAAATACACATGTCTATTAACATTAAATACAATGCAGACACACGAGTTTTATCTTCATTAGGTGTTTAAGGTAATAAAAGAGCAAGTTTGAATTAAAAATAAAATTAAATAGATGAAAGTAAAATAAGGTAATAAGCACTTTTAACAATAATAGTATTTTGTAATATATTCACTTAAACAAATTTTCCAAATCTCTTTGATAACTACACCCTTAGAGTTTTGCTAAATAAAATTAAATGATGGATATTCATTGACTAGCTAGATCATTCCCAATAAGATAAAATATTAAAACATAATTGCTATATGTAGCTTTGAGTTTACCCACTTTTTACTTCTTAATACAAAAAATACGTATGTTTAGGCCTGTTAATAAACATAAAAAGTATACTTTGAGAAAACATTTATTTATAAGAGATTATAAAATGATATTAATCTACAGCATGTTGGTTTGCATTTGTTAGAAATAAAAATTCAGATTAGTATACGTGATTTAAACTACGAAAAAGAAGGGAAACATCTATATGTAAGCAAAGTATACAAAAAATTAAAATATTTCATAACTTAAAATTATACAAGTATGGATTTTATTCAAGAAAAAGTAATTTTGCTTAGTTTACAGGTCATTTAATATTTGATTCAAAAAATGTGAAAGTTGTAAAGGATTTATAAAAAATAAATCTTTAGAATAAATTTTATGTATGACCAAGTTCACTAATAATTTTAAAAATTATCTACAAGTCGTTCTAAAAATTAGACATCAATATACTGATGCAAAAGAAAATTTTTGGTCTCTGCTTTGAACAAGATATTCGTGTAGCATTTATAGGAGGTGATAAAAGTTTTGACCATCTTTTGAGTACATTATAAAAAAATAGAATGGAGATAGAGAGTGTGTGTGCCTTACCCTGTCTTTATTAGGTCTTTCCATTGCTTTGAAAAACTGAGTCTTCTCTCTTTCAAAGAAAAGCTTTTTCATAGCTGTGTAGCTTCCTGTACTTGTTCTTAAAGTTCTTAATGATCATTCTAGTTAAATGAATGGCTGTCATTTTCAGTGACTTGTGATTATGTTTTGATCAAGGTTTTAAACATTTTATATTTGAAAAACTTCCCCAAATCAAATTCTCAATTAAGTCATTTTCACTTCAAACTAACTGGACATCCCAAAGGGCCCTGGAAGTCCAAGGAGACATTTTTAACTGAGCTTAATTGTTAAGTTAAAACTCTATGGGAGGTTTTGTCAACTGAGAAATGATGCTTCACCTTCTTTGAGTTATATTAGTATAACTCAACTTTATATATGTGTGTGTGTATGTGTGTGTGTTGTTTGTTTGTTTGTTTCATAAATAGGTGTCCTAAATATGCATTCTAAAATTGAATGATTCCTAAAAATAAGATATGTCTTGGTATGTGGCATCAATCATAATTCTGATATTATATTGGTATATACCACAAGAATAACCAAATTTCCTTGTGAATTATTATTATTATTATTATTATGAACTCTCAGACTTTTGACTACGATTAACTTTATGTGATCCACAGGCAATTATGTTGTTTGATTTTTCTCTAAAAATATTTGCAATCAGCAACAATCCAAGAATCACTTTTTCTTCAGCAAAATTCATGGAAAAAAACTGACAAGTATTCTCAATTGCAGGTTTCTTTTTAAAAAATTCTTTATTAGTACATATTGCCATACATGATGATCACATTCATCATAGAGAATTGTACCTGTACATACTATGTGTTCTTTTTTTCCCTTTTCCCTACCCTCCCTTCAATCCTTTTTTCTCCCCGCCATTTACAAAATCTCCATTCTTTTTTTGTTTTGTGTTGTGTTTTTTTGGTACCAGGGATCGAACTCGGGTTCTTGCGCTTGCGCAGCAGGTGGTGAAACCACTGAGCTAAATCCCCAGCCCTCCATTCTCTTTTTTTTTTTTTCTTTTTTGGTGCTGGGGATCGAACTCAGGACCTTGCGCTTGTGAGGCAGGCGTCGGAACCACTGAGCTAAATCCCCGGCCCCCTCCATACTCTTTTTTAATCCCTTTTCCCTTCTTTCCCTTCTCTCTCCTTCCTTCCTTCCCATTTGACCATGCTCTTCCTACTCCTCGATATCATCTGTTTTGCTCCTTGTTTACCCTTTGAGTTACCCACACAAGAGAAACAATGTGATATTTAAACTTATGTGTCTGATTTATTTCGCTTAACATTACGGTCTCAAGGTGCATCCATTTACCTAAAAAAAAACTCACGTTTATTCTTCTTTATGGCAGAGTAGTACTCTGTTGTATATAAATGCCACATTTTCTTTATCCATTCATCTGTTGATGGGCATATGGGCACTTTTCAAGTTTTAGCTATTATAAATTGTTCTGCTATAAACATTAATATGCATATATCACTGTAGTATGATGTTTTTAATATCAGAAAGATGTCCAGAAGGGGCATAGCTGGGTCAATTGTACATAGATTTCTGATGACTTTAGATTCATGCCATTCAACTGAGTAAAAAAACTTCCAGTACTCTAATAAAAAACTAGACTCATAAAATTGATGACTTCATCCACTAAACCAGAATTGGTGGAAAAAAAACTGAATGATCTAAGATTATGATTTCTTTTTGTTAATTTTTGTTTTGTTTTGCAGGTTTTAGAAAACTGTCTACAGTTTACAGCAGTTTTGCAATGTACACTTTTGGAAACAAAATCAAAACATTTACTTGTCTAACTACTTGATCCCTCCAAAAATTTGAAACTATCAATGAATAATCTTATTTTATGATAATATAATTATTTTCATAAGTTCAGTAAGAATATGTTCTTCTTGTAACAGGACACAATTGGAAATCATTATATTACCTTGGATGGAATACCCCCAGACAGTTCTAAGGAGCTGAGATTAGCACTAAGAAGCCACTAAATCCCATCTTGGAAAGACTGGTCCAATACCTTGTCTGCATGATCCCTTTCAGGGTATCTGGACCTAGAGCAAGTAAAAATGTTAGATTCTGACAGATCTGCAAACCTTTGGAGTTTTGGAGAACCTCAAGAAGAAAGAAATTCATCCTGGTAATATAGGCAAAGTTGGATAGTAAATCCTTGGTTTGGTTTCCCAGCCTTGAGAGGTTTTAAAGGTCTAATCTGAACAAAAGCCAGGTGTGATGATGCACACCTGCAATCCCAAAACTTACAAAGACTGAAGCAGGATCCCAAGTTCAAGCCCAGCCTGAGCAGTTCAATGACTTGCTAAGATCCTGTCTTAAAATAACAAAAAACACGGGTTGGGGGGGTAGCTCAATGCAAAGGACCTGGGTTTGGTACCACAAAAGTAAATTAATTAATTAATAGAAATTTTTATATTTCAGCAAAGCAAGCTTAAAAAGAGTTCCTATATAATCAGTCATTATTCTGGCTATACTTACGTAAATTATCAGTCCAAGCTACAACTCATTGTCCAAATAAATTAGTATTACCTTAATTGTTTTGATTAAAACAAATTGGAAGGGGGGATCAGAGAGAGAAAATTATGTTTAAAAAGGTGATAGTACACCTGTTGTTAGGTTTTAGCCTTGTTCATTGTTTTGAGATTTTGTTACTTACTTACAACTTGGACTACACCCTGAATATTTTGTATTTTCTTTTGCATATCTGGCTGTGACTCTGCAAATTAATGCCTTCAATTTTCTCCTAACTTTATGACATGGAATCACTAAAACTTACCTAGTCACGAAGCTAGCCAACTTAACATAAACTTTAAAAAATTACTACATCTGCATATGTAGAAAGAATGTTCATGCCTGTTACTGTATGGATTACACAAAGTTCCTTGGAACATCTGTTGCAAACTATAATCCAGGGAAGTCTGTCATCTTGCCTTTCTCCACCTCTACTCAGCTGAAAATACTGGAGCTCAAATCTGGGAATGTTCTCAGCTGATTGCCTCTCAGACTCAGAGACCAGTTTTTAGACTTTCCCAAACATTAACTTCTGGTTTTCTTTTGCTTCCAGAGAGATGTCTTTTACTAAATACCTGTTTACTTGTACCATCTATAGTGGCCCAGCTTTGATAAGAATCAATTTGCAGTGCTAAAGTCGGTGAGGGCCTAGAATCTACCCAGACGTAAATTCCTTAATTTAGATTGTCTTCCAGGAAAAGCCTCCAGGCCTTGCTCTAATGATTCTTCAGGTTTAAAATGGGCTTTTCAAGAACTGGACATGAGTAGAAGCCAGGGAGGGGAAGAGGACATAATAAGAAATTAAAATGTGTTATGTACATGTACCAACTCCCCAGTGTACTGCAAAAACTACTAATAAACATAAAAATGGAAAAAAGAAAATGAAAATAATAATATCATGAGCTCAAAATGGGCTACACAGAATGTAATTTCCCATGAAAAGAAATATGCTCCCCCTATTTGTCACCCAGTCAACAAGCAACTTCTCCCCTCTCCCTTCCTATATACTGGGGAGGCAAATTTGAGCTCATGGCTTCTGGCCTTCTTGCTGATGGGACACACGATAAAGCCTTTCCTTTTTGCAAAATCCCAGTGCCATAGTATTGTCTTCCATGCTGATCAGGTAGCAAGGCCCTGTTGGCAAACAGTACCACCTCCAGAAATGAGCTGAAACTGTTCACTCAACTGACCTATTCCCAGAGATGGGAGCCTGGTTTCATGGGCCATCAACTCAGCTTTTAATGTTTTGAACTTCTAGTAACGTTTCACACCAGGAAAATGAAAGAATTAAGGCAAAATAGGCTGAATTGCTATATTGATTCTTTTAAGCTAAAATCACTTTGAGGAACTATAACTTCAGAAAGGGCCATTTAGCCTTTTTCTATGTGCAACAGGCCATAAACATTCTTTCAGGAGGAATGTCCCTCACATATCATGACTGGAAAATAGCCTTGATCACCAGGCAAGGACTGGTCATTAGGACTGCAGTGAACCTGAATAAACAACCTTTTTGCCTTAGCTTATCTTCTACTAGCTTCTATATCACACCCCATGCCTCTGAAGGACATCCCTAGAAGGTACAAACCCTAGCCAAAGATTCATCTGTCCCATCATTTCTTCATACACTCTTGTTCTTTATCTAAAATGTATAAAAGCATCATGGTTTAGTCATCTTTTAGATTTCATGCTCCTGTGACAATCTCCTTACGTATGTAAAATTAATAAAACTTTTATGCATTTCTCCTGTTAATCAGATTTTGTATTAAAAATGACATTGGATCTTTCTCACAGTAAAGTTTAATTTCAGAGTATGACTTTAAAATTAAGCAAATATCATAACATTTTAGATGATATGTAAGACAGTAGCTTTCTGATACAGAGGTAAAAAGAATTTCTTTAACAGCACAAAATAATATCCTAATGCAGGCATTTATATTAAATATTATACTAATATTGGTATACTAATACAGGCAGTTAAATTAAAAGTAAGAATTTATGTTCATTTAAAGACTCCAGAAAGATAAACCACAATTTGAGAGGAGATATTTGTAACACATACAACACTAGTATTGAAAATGCACAAATAATTCCAAAAAATCAATAACAAATTAGACAAATAACCCAAATGTAAGTGGACAAACTATTGGCACAATATTTCAGTAAAAGAGCAAACTAAAGTTCTAAAAGTATATAAAATTATACGTAAACTTTGAATATATAAAATGATAAGAATCCAAATTGCAACCAAGATGACATGTTATTAAACATCGATCTTTAGAAGTATGAAAGTATCAGGTATTGAAGGAAATGTAAATGTAAAAAGATACAAATGCTTTGGAAAATAATTTGGTATTATCCTCTAAAGTTAAACATTTTTCCTTCTCTGTAACTTAGTAATTGGACGTCTGATTATTTACCATTAAGAGACTAATGCTCATCTAAACCAGGAAACATGTACAAACACATTTCATAATATTAAAATTTGGCAACTTAAATGTATATCAGCAGAGAATAAATAAATTGTGCAATTATGCAAAAGAATATTGTATAATAGCAGAAATGATAATGTATACGTAATAGCATGAATAAATCTTAAAAAGAAAATATATTCCTAAAAGACTGTATACCAAGCAATACCAATTTTAGAAAGCTCAGAAAAGGGCAAAAGTAAATCACCCATTGTACAGACATACATATACATGTGATAAAACTAAACTTCAAAAAGTAAAAGGCATGAAAATCATACAAACTAAATAGCAAAAAAATGATTTACCATGCTCACTTTCCCAACTAGGACAAAGAAAATCTTGTGCTCTCAGTAAATAAAGAGCTTTGACTACTTGCTTTACCTGCAAGTATCTCTGGGATCTAGACACATAATTATACTTTTCTAAATCAAAGAAAGATATGTTGGTGCTGTCATTCTTGAAGAAATGCATTTTAAAATGCCATGTTGCAAGTTCCCATTAACTGAGAGAGAAAACTTACATTGCTATGACAGCAAACAACTTAATAAAAAAAATGGAAAACAATCAATCAATTTAGTAATCTGTCATTTCCAGAATTATCAAGTGATGTAATGAGAGTGCTAAGATTGCGATATTTTTTTTCCTTGTGGTCAGATATATACAACCAAATAGACTTCAGGCATCCTTGAATTAATGATAAACATAATTTAGTCAAATAGCAACCAGCCTTCCCATTTAACTGAATACTTAAAGCAAATGTCTGCATGCCAATTGAACTGATTTGATAAATGTCTCTAAATCTCTGCATCAATTTTTTTAAAATTCTTGTCAACCAGCCTTACTTCCTGTTGTGCAAATGTTATTTTTCTACATTCTCCTCACATTTAGTATTTACATGTTTAAATGGTTTTATTCTCAACAGGAATACAAGTTAAATATACAATGTACCAAGTGGAAAATGAAAAATTCATCCTGAGCATGCATGTGGCTCAGGGTGGACCACATTTGACCCCCACTGATAGTACTGCATTCAGCATTCACATAATGCATACTGATTCTGTTCCAAAGATTGTGCTTTGATACAGTGGTTAAATCTGACATGTTCAGTTGCTTTGAGGAGATTCTCTTAAACATAATATCACAATACCATGTCATACATATAATGTTAAAGGTGTGCATAGGATAGTCTAATAATCAGGTAAACAGGGCAGAAAGACGTGTAACCCAGTCTGAAAGAAAAAGCAGAGTGGGAGAGAAACCTAATTTAAATTGGTAGTGCTTAAAATGTTAATTTAGGGTGTGTGTGTGTGTGTGTGTGTGTGTGTGTGTGTAGAGTAGAACAGCATGGGAAAAGACACTGGAGTAAGAAACCATATGGCATGCGTGGGGGAGAAAGATAATAAAGCCATTCATTATTATGGAGTTCAAGGTGTAGCCCAGTAAGTGATAAAAGTTGGGTCTGCAGAAGTAATCAGCAGAATCTCATCTCATAGAGAACCTGGTAGATAATATTGAGAAATTTCTACTTCATTCTGCTAATATTATGAATCATATCAATAGATTTCCTAATAGTGAAGCATCATTTTCTGGGACTGAGTTCCACTTGTGCTGCTTTATTCTGCTCGCTAAAATTTTATTTAGTATATTTGTGTCCATATTCTTGAGTAAGATTGATCTGTTGGCTTGTTTCTTTAATAATATCTTTAACATGGTTTGTTATTAGCAACATTGTGGCTTAGTAAGATATTGAAAATTTTGCTTTCCTGTCTGTGCTAGTACTGTAGTTGTAAAAAAGAATCACTTGGAAAGTTTACAAGAATACAGATTCCTGACTTCACTTTTAAGGCTACAATTCAATAAATCTGGACTACACAAGTGACTTTGAGCACCCAAAGTATTCTTAAATGAGATGGTTTAGGGGCCAGCATTTCTGAGAAACAATCTTATATGCACTGGGCCCAAACAAATAACATAGACATTATCTTTTCTAAAGATTTCATAGAATTCATTTGTAAAAGCAGTCAGGCTTTTACATGGTTAGCTCTCTGACAATTCAACTTTTTTCTGTGGTAATTTTTTTTCTAAATTTTCTATGTTCTCTGGGCTTAAACTTGTTAATGTTTATTTTCCAAGAAAAATTCATCTGCTGCATTAAGGTCTTTAAGTGTATTTTCTAAGAGATGAGCTAAGTATTATGATGATGATGATGATTTCACTGACATCTATAGCTACTTCTTCATTCTAGTTCCTAATTTTATGTGATCTTATTATGGTATTTTCCAGATATCATAAAAATTTGGTTTTTGTTCTATCATCTAAGATGTTTAAGAAGTTTATTATTTAAAATTAAATACATTGTAATAAGTATAACATGTATATAGAAAAAGACTCAAAGTATACATTTTTATAAACTTTCACAAAATGAATAAACTCAACTCACTTTAGATCAAGAAATAGAACATTATTCTTATGCTAGAAGACTGTGTATCTCTTCCCAATCACTACGTCCTCTTCCTAGAGGTAACCACTGTCCTGACCCTTAACACCATGTACCTGTCTACTCTTTTGTGTCCACATTCCTTTGTGCAATATTATGCTGCTTTTGTGTGTGTGTGGTACTGAGGAATGAACACAGGGCCTTTGCAACAAGCTACGCCTCTAGTCATCTTTGTTTCTGTTATTTTCAAATAGTGTTTCACTAAGTCACCCAGCTGCTCCAAAGTCATGATTGCTCAGCATCTCAAATTCTGGAATTATGTTCATGTACCACCATACCCAGCATCATTATGCATTTGAAGTTCATCCACATCCTGGTATACAGTAATATTTCAATTTACAATACACTGCTGTGTATTATATAAAATATATTTTATTTCTATTATCCAATTAATATTATTGCTTTCTGTCTTATTAATTTTAGTCTTCTCTTTAACAGAACATGATCTATATCATTTCTGCTATTTTGAAGTTACTGATATTTCCCTGAAGTTGAGTTAGTGCAGTATTACCATACCCACCTGAAAGGAAGCCATATCTTCTGTTTTCAAGGTATATAACTTAACACTTATTGAATTGACCTCTTGAAACTTGAAATTATGTAGGTCCTCTGTATTCTTAACTTTTTTTCAATCTGATTCAGCACAGGCTGAGGTAAATAAATATCTCTAGTGCTTACTGCATTTTATTTTATGCTATGTTGCCTATAATTTTGGCTTTATATATTCTATTGGTAGTTCATTTTATTCATAAAGATTCATGAGAATTTAACTCACTTTGTCTTTACAACTTTTTTTTTGATTTGAAATTTCTATGATGTTAATAGACTGTCTGTCATGGATCATTAATACTGACATGTCAATTTCATTGGATTAAGAAATGACACAGATTAGTAAAGCACACCCCTGGGTGTGTCTGGGTGAATTATGGGTCTGTCACCCATTCCTCGCTGCCACTCTTCTCCTGCTATGCTTCTGGGATGCCATGAACTAAGTAGGTTTGCTCCACCACACCTTTCCACTATGGCACTATAGCCCTAGTAGGAACCATGATGCTCCTACTTTGAGCCAGTGGATCGTGGACTGAAACCATGAGAAAATTAAGCCTCTCTTCTTTTAAGTTGTGGGTGTTGGGTATTGTGTCTCAGCAATGAGAAAGCTAATACAGAACATTGTTACCAGAGAAGTGGGGTCATTACTGTGACTGTAACTGACCACATAGTTTTGAAGCTTTCCGAACTGGTTTACCAGAGGAGTTTGAAACAGTTTGGAGATGCAGGCTGGGAAAATTCTAGAATGCTGGAAGAAAAGCCTGATGAGTGATTCTGATTGGAGCTCAGAAGAACAAAATGTCAACAGGGATGCAGATAGTAAGGGCCATGCTCAGGAGTTTTCAGTTGGAAACCAGGATTCTATTGAGAGTCTAGAGGCATGTGTTTTACACACTGGCAGAAACTTTGCCTACATTTTATGCGTGTCCTGAAGAATTTTTAAGAGACTGAGATTAAGGGCAATGGACTAATTATTCTGGTGGAGGAAATTTCTAGACAGTCCAGTATTCAGGCTGTGGCATGAGTACTGCTGACCGCATTTATCCAGATTTATGATGAGAATCAGGGGCAAAAAGCAGAGAAGAAAATTTGATAAATTTAAATTTTGGCACAGAGGAACCATGTGTAAAGTTAGGGCCACAGGACAGGCTGCAGCTAAAGAAATTAGCATTATTAAAAAGAAACCAACCATTTTGTATAGGAACAAGAAGAAAAATGCCTTGAAAGGATCTTGGGAATCAGAAAGACCCCAGGCATGGAAGGTACAAAATTGCAAAAGTGTCAAACTTTTATTTGAGAAAAAGTCCCTGGGACTTCTGCTTGAGAATGACTTGATTCCCTGGGATTCATTACTATGCTGAAGAATTCAAGCCCCCACTCCAACCGAGGTCCAACGAAGCCTAGCTACTGCTCCCACTGACAAGAGAATTGACATCTCCATGTGATGCGGGTTTTACTAGCATGCAGAATTCAAGAGTTTTGGGGTCAGGGAAGCCTCCACTAAGTTCAGTAAGTTTTCAAATGAAAGCTTGCTTAATAGGCCAGGCAGGGAGCTTCATCATCATGGTAGAGAGCTTCATCATTACTATCTAGGTTTCCCTAGGAAATGTCTGTTCCTCTGAGATGTCTTCTGGGTGTAGGTGATTCTTGACCTTTCTGTCTGTCCCAAGATCCTACTTTCCCAATCTACTAATGAAGAGAAGTTGCTATCTATTTGGCTTAGCACCCAGTCTTTTGGTATTGAACTATGGTGATGGTTAAGACCCCAGTCACAGTGTTGTCATTTAGGGGAGAACAACTCATTACAACAGATATGAAATCCTGGCTAAAGTAGTGAAATTAGCAATAACAATAGCATCAAGCATAGCCTAGAAACTGACAAACTGTGGTCACTATTAATTTGGTATCTATCACCATAGGAGCAAGATATACAGTTATATAATGTTATGGTTTGTGTTTAGGTGTTCCCGCAAAGCCTCACGCAGATGAAGTGGGACTTTCTTTTTCAGAGGTAGTTGAATCTGAAATATGTGATGCTGGGGTTAAGGGCATGCAATTACTAAATCACTACGTGTGAGCAATTAATTTGGTACCGCCCTAATCCTGGTAGTCTGAATGAGATAAAAGGAGCAGAAAGACCCTGTTAAACACTTGTTACCTTTGCTACCTTGTGTGCGCCATATGGTTTCTCCTCTACAATGCTTGTTTGTCATCACTGTCTTGGAGCCAGCTGATTATGGACTGAAACCTTTATGACCTGTAAGCCAAATGAACCCCTTCAGGTTTAACTTTGGGTGTCAGGTGTTTTGTCTCAGCAATGAGAGAAAAGCAACTAACACATATAACAAAATCCAATGCAAACCAGGAACTTGTAGGCAATGAATTTCCTCTTCATGGAGTCATTTTACCCTGGGGAGAGGGGGAATTTAAGAAAGATAGGGGAGAAAACAGAGAGATAAATAAAGACAAATATAGTTGAAGTAAGGCTGAAGGACAAAGGATAATCACCCAAGCTTTAGGAAATTGGAGAAGAGGGCAGGGGAGAAAGAATGAAGGAGAAAGCAAAACTATTGAAGCAAACCAGAAAGACAAGAAACAGTGTTCGCTCACATGAAGATATCATAAAATCAAGAGAGACAGTTGAGGAAAGAGATAAAGATGATGAGAAGAATAAAATAAAAATAAAGGTAAAAACTGAAACAATCTTCAAAAAACCCAACCAGACAGAAAAAATAAAATGAAACAAAGAAAAAATAATAAAATTCCTCTGGTGTGCACAGTTCTGTGGTAGTGCTCAAGTCAAAGCCCAAAACTGCTGTGTAACCCCGCTAAGTCTGCAGTAGGATTAGTGCTGGATACTGGACTGATCTTGACCTCTGGATGTGGGGGTTTGGGTCATTCTTCAGCCATTAATTTTCTGTATGTCTCCATCCCGCCACTCCCAGCCCAGAGTTAGGGGCTTCTGAGCCACCATTCCTCTGCTCTGGGCCCAGAGGAAGGGGCTTCCAGGGCACCATCCGTCCTGCCACTTCCAGCCCAGAGGAAGGGGTTTCTGGACCACCATCCATCCTACCACTCCCGGCCCAGAGGTAGGGGCTTCCAGGCTGCCCTCCTTCCAATCACTCCTGGCCCAGAGGAAGGGGCTTCTGAGCTGCTGTACCAACAATCCCAGCTCAGAGGAGGTGAGCCCTGCAGGTGCAAACAGCACACTCCCCACCAGGGGGCGAAATGAGAAGACAAGTAAGCAAGTCTCAAAACCAGACTATCAGATCACCTACAGCAACATGAAAGGGAAATGAGATGGAACACTCTGACACTCAACCACGTGAACCCCATGAACTGGCAATAAAAGAGGATCTGGAAAAAATGAAATCAGAAATAAGTTCACAGAAAACAGCAGAGATTTTGCTCATAGTGCAAGACATGATTAATAAATCTAGAGAGGAGCTGAGGAACATGATGAGATCCCAACATAGTAAACAAATGGAATTCATAAAATGGATGCAAATAGATTTCAAGGAGATTGAAAAACTCCATCAAAAGTCTACACAGCAGAATGAGCCAATGTGACGACAGAATTACAGATATAGAAGATAAGATTGCAATTAGTGACCAGGAAAAGAAAAATTGCTTCAAAATTGTAAAGGACCATGAGAAATCAGTCCAGCAGCTGCTAGACGATGCAAAGAAGAATAACATAAGACTGATTGGACAAAATGAAGAAACAGGAGAGAGTGCAGATGACATTAAAAAAAAAACTCTTCACAGAAGTAATGGCAGAAAGCTTCCCAAGCAGGGGGAAAGAATTTGACATATAGACAAGTGAGGCATATAGGACTCCAAAGACCCTTGATCAGAAACATCTACACATAGGCATATAACTGTTAAGATTCCAGAAACTCAACAGAAGAACAAATTTCTACAAGCTGTTAGAGAAAAGAAACAAATCACATACAAAGGAAAGCCCATCAGAATGACAGCAGACTTCTCAACACAAACCATCAAGGCAAGAAGAGCTTGGA
>NW_004624797.1:11076947-11107007 GCF_000247695.1 Heterocephalus glaber
AAGAACCAAGATGCATTATGTAAAGGTACAATTCCCAATGAGAAATGTAAATGTGTTGTATAACTAAAATGTACCAATAAAAGAATTTAAGTAATAAAAAAAATATCTTTCTCTATGTCCCTTGGCAGCCTACCCATGTCTCCTTACCATGATTGTCTCTGACCTGCTCTCCAAGTTGTTGTGGCATCCTCAAGCTGGGACAATCTGGGGTTGGTCCCAGTCTCTACATAGTTGGCCCCTCCTGGTCTTTGCACGGCCTTCTCTGTTCCACCCCCACTGGCACATCTGTATCCTGTGATGCTTCTTGTCACAGGGGGGTACTGCCTGCTTCACTGCCACAAATACAGCCCAAACTTGCTCAGTTCCCCTTCAATATCCTCTCTAATATGTTGTGTGCTGACCTCCCAAGCCTGTTTTACTTCCACACATTTGTGTCCTCTCAAGCTACTGGTCACCATTCACTTCTTTCTCTGCCTCCTCTGCACTGCAGTCCCTAACTTTGTTGTTGCTAGGGGTTCCATTTAGCAGCTAGGGCACATGACAGGAAAAAAAGCTGCTGGCCTGTCCTTCTGGGAGGGAGCAGTTTCCTGGTCACTCACCCCTGTGTGTGCTGACAAAATTTGCTGCCACGCTGCAGCGTCCTCTGTATGGAGGAAGGCAAAAGAGGCAGAGGGACTTATATCCCAGATCTCTCCTGTGTGGCTTGAGTTAGCTGCACCTTTGCAGTCTATCAGTTTCTTGGAGACCTCCCAATTTGGCAGTTCTTGCTCAGCACACAGGTGACAGTGCCACTGGCAGCCTTGTGGGCTGGTTCGACATTTTATCTGGTCCTATGTCTATGTTTTGTTTGATCTAAAAGTGTCTTATTTCAGATTAATTTTGGGACTAGGTTGCATGTCCCTCACTTTCTTCCAGCTACCTTTGTTTTTAGTTGATTTTCTCTGAGCAGTTCCAGTGTGGCTCCTCCTCTATTCAGCTGTGTTGAATCTTCTCTTGATGAATATTTAGATTGTTTCCAATCTTTATTACAAACAAAACTGCTATGAATATTAATGTATGAGTAAATATGAAGATGTATATTGGTACCTTGGTTCTCAGACAATTCTTTCCACAATTCTGGTCTCAAACCCAACAGGACAAGAACTGAATTAAATTCAATGGTTGGGTTCAATGCTCACCTTATGGGAAAATTTGATTTGGTTCTTAGCCCATTCAGTTTGCTACCAGAATCATGGAGATAATTGAATTTGTGAACTGACGTACCACGGTATTTTTTTCTTTCAGGTAAATACCTAGCCTTGAAATGGATCATGTGATAGGTACATATTTACCTTTCTGAGAGACTGCCAAACTGTTTCGAAAAGTTGTTATGTCATTTTGCATTCCCACCAGCAGTGAATTTTACCTTTAAATATTCTTAAGCTTTGTCCAAAGACACAAGTTCTTAGGAAAATTTTTAATTTTTGGCTTCTAATTTTTTTTAGGTTAGAGAAGAGCAACATTTATTCTAGGAATAATTTTGCACCAAAAATGAGGCAAATCTACCCTGAGTACTCTACTCAATGCCCCATAATGTGTCAGGTTTTCTAGTTTGACTGGTAGAAACAGCAGTTAGTCCTATATCTGTGTGAACTCCAGAGATGATTTTCCCTCCTCGTTTCAGATGGCTTTCCCCAAGCCTCACATAGTTCACATGCATTTGTTGACCAGTTCTCCCCCAAATAGTCAAGGAGGGCCTTCTGCATTCTCTGGAGTTCTCCCTGTGCAGCTGATTTCTGTACTTTGTCCTGCTCACAAGAGGTATTTTGTTTATCCTGGACTACCAAATCTGTCTCTGCAACGCAAGTATCTGTCAGGTTCTGGCTGACTCCCTTTAAGTCAGTAAACTGGGACAATTATAGAGGTTCTCCTTTACTTCTCATCTTCCATGGATCACTATACCTTGTTGACTGTTAGGGTCTGAAAGTATGTGCCCCTCTTCCCAAATTCTTATATTGAAACCTAACCCCAATTATGATGATACTAGGAGGTGAGACCTTTTGGTGTTGAGCAGGTCATGAGAGTGGAGCCCTCATAAAATGGATTAATGTCTTTATAAAAGAAGTTTGCTCTAACAAGATCCCTTCTTCCTCCACCAACTAAGGACACAGTGAGACAATCTTGTCTAAAAAATAGAAATCTGACCTTCACCAGACACAAACTCTCCTGGTGCCTTCATGTTGGACTTCTCAGCCTTCAGAAAAACTGTGAGACAGAAATTCTTATTGTTCATAAGCTACCCAGTTTATGGCATTTTGTTATAAGAGCCCAAATGGACTAAGATATTTTCTAAACTCTAGTGCTTTGAAACTTATATTTTATATACAGTATTTAATCTATTTTGGTTGTTTTTAAAAGGGGAGTAAAACTAGTAGCTGCTACTCTATCTTGTTTTGAGAGTATCTCTGATGTGCAAGCACATAAATCCATATATGAATGTACATATTCATGTTCAGCTAATGCCTTTTAATGGGTAAATTATTTCCACTTACTGATGTGCCAGTTTTTGCTTTTATTTCCTCTTATACTTTGTATATAATGGTTGCTTTATCTTTTCTTATATACCTATTTGTCTTTGTTTTAATTCAATTATTCCTTCCAAGGCTTATAGAGTTTTTAATTCCAGATGCTCCATTTTAAACCATGGTGTTATAAAATAAATTTAAATTATGATTTCTTTATCAACTTGAGAAAATACAGTACAGACTACCCACTATGGTAGATAAGAAAATCGCTGTATAATATTTCTGCCGACTCTAAACCCATCTCCACCTCACAATTTCAGCTATCAATATTTTAGGTCTTTTCCACACCAATCAGTGAAAGTTATTTTTAGAAACCTGTTTACCCCAATAAATATGAAGTACACCTCAAACTCACTGGGCATCCATAGCGTGATGACCCCTATCTTGTAGCACTACTCTGTTGCTAAGATAGCTTTTTTGCTTTATCTGTATTTGTCATACTTTACATAAACTTTGCTTTGTACCATAAATATATATATTAGGTCTTTTACTGGTTACCTTTATATACACAAATGATATACCTAAAATAATCTTATTTTATCAGCTTCTTAAAGAGCCACTATGAAAGGTAAAGGAATAATATACTTAAATATTTTCACAACTTCTCTTCTAGTTATAGTATTCCTTTCTCTTGATTTTGAACAGAAAGACTATTCACATTATTTCTATATCATTAATGATTATTAGGGCAGAAAGCAGATATACATCAATTTCATGTCTTCTTCCTGTGAAAAGAAAGTCTACATTTTAACCTTTCAGTTAGGCTGGCAGCTGGTTCATGTGATAAATTCCACTAAAGGAATATGAGCAGAAATGATGCTGACCATGTCCAAATCTGGCCTCTGTAATATCTGAGACAGTCTCTCTCTCTCTCTCGCTCTCTCTCTCTCTCTCTCTCCCCCTCATTTCATTTTTGTGAAGAGTTAAAACTCCAACACAGGAATATATAAAGAACTCAAAAAAAAATAGACCCTGCAAAATAAAAGACAGAGTCAAAAATGGGCCACTGAAATTAGCAGACTCTTCTCAGAAGAAATAGATATATGGCCAATAAATATATGAAGAAATGCTCAACATCACTGGCCATTAAAGAAATGCAAATTAAAGCAACATTGAGATTCCATCTTACCCCTAAAAGAATGACCATTATCAAGCAATCAAATAATTACAAATGCTGGCAAGGTTGTGAGGAAACGAATCCTTCTTCATTGTTCATGGAAATGTAATCTAGCACTGATTTCTATGAAAATCATTTTAGAGATTCCTCAAAAAAGTAGAAGTTTCATCCAACCCACATATACTCCCAAAAATGTTAAAGACATCATACTACAGCGATGCATGCAAACTCATCTTTATAGAAGCACAACTTGAGATAGCTAAATCTTTGAAGCAGCCTCCATGGCCATCAGCAGATGAATGCATAAAGAACATGTGGTATTTATACACAGTGGAGTACTACTCTGCCATAATAAAAGATAAACTTAAGTCATTTGTAGTAAAATGGATGCACCTCGAGACCTTACTGTTAAGTGAAATAAATCAGACACAGATGATTAAATATCACATGATTTCTCTTATGTGAGAAACTCAAAGTATAAATAAAGAGCAAAATAAAAGATACATAACAGGAAGTAGTGAGATAGATCTTTCTGAAAGGGGAAGGTGACTAAGAGATGGAGGGCAGGGGAGCGAGGGAAGGAAGGGAAATGGAAAAAGGAATTAAGATGTGTTATTTACATGTACCAACTCCACACAAGGAGTGTAAACACTAAGCACTGCCAATATCTAATGATGAAAAAGGTTTTTAAATTTTCAAGACAGGGGAACCACATATTGGAAAGAGCTTCTCAGTCATTATGTGAAGAGTAGCCAGTTAACAGAGCCACATGACATTCATCAGAAATCATGCTAACAACAAATTACCCTTTAGTGAATCTGATATTTTGATGTTGTATATCATTAGTAGCCTTCAAACATTTTCATAAATAAAACAGTTGCTTTATATTCTGATCTGTAACAATATATCCCATGTTCTATTTTAAAGAGTATTCCATATGCATCATCAACCCTTCTATTAAAATGTCTGTATGTGAATAAATTACTCACACAAAGACTAATACAACATGGAGTAGCTGGAAAAGTTTGATCTCAGAGAAGTAGAGAGGAGAATAGCAGTTACTAGAGACAGAAGGGGAGTGAGGAAAGGGAGACTGAAGGGGATATAGACAAGGATTGGTCAGAGGGTACAAAATTACAGTTAAATATAAGGATTAAGTTCTAGAATTCTATAACACAGGTGACTACAGTTCACAATAATTATCAATTATATTTCAAAATAACTAGAAGACAGAATTTTGAATGTTCTCAAAACAAAAAAGTATTTGAGGTGATGGACATACTAATTATGCTTATCTGATTGTACACATTGTGCGTATAAGTGTGGAAATATCATGCTGTAACCCATGATTATGTACAATTATTATATATAAATTTTTGAAAAAATTATCTGGGAGTGTAGCTCAGTGCAAAGGCCCTATGTTCAATTCCCAGTGCCACCAAAAAAAATTTTTGAGAGAGAAAACATTTATTCAAGTGTATCGTAATTGGTTTAATTTTTCATAATGATTTATGGAGATTTTATAACCTACTGTGGTAGGACAAGTAAAGTTTTCCCAAGATGTCCTTGTTCTAATCACAGGATCCTGTGAATATAGTATGTCAAATTGCCAAAGGGAGTTAATGGATGGAATTAAAATTACAAATCAGCTGGCCCTGAGTTTGGGAGATTATCTTACGTTACCCAGAAAGGCCTGATGTAATCACACAGACCTCGAGCAGAGAAATCATCAAAGCTATTCTGTGCCCAGACTTCTCAACTACAAAAACATTGAGATAGTACATTTATGTTCTTTTAAGTCTTGAAATTCCTTTAATTTGTTACAGCAACAGTAGACACCTGCTTTCTTGCATTGCGGTGATTATGATACATAATTAATAGTTTGGCTGTGTACAATTTTGTGGTCTCATTTCTTCCCTTTTAAAGACCTGTTAGGCATCATTTCACAGTTTCTATCCTCGACTATCAAGTAAAGGTCTGATTCCAGTCTTACTTTGATGTTCTTACAATTAATTTGATGGGCAGGAGTGGTGGCATGAGAACCCTTAGGATTTTTTTTATTTCTATGCAGAGAGCAGTAACATTAGCAGACTATGTCTTCATGTTGATATTTTTATGCGACAACAAAGCTGAAATCAAAAGGAAAGAAGAGCCTCTATGTGGATAAGCCAGTATGGGCAGTGTATACATCATTCCAAAGATGCATAGGAAATTTCTAAATGAAAACGTAGAGTTCTTAGATGGTACTTTTCCTAGCCCACAGTTGTCAGGAATTTTCCTAAAATTTCTTGACAGACAAGGCTCGACTTTAATTGTGCACTTTATAACCTTTGTTGCTTTTTAACTTTGTTTCTTTTTTCTATTTTCTTCAGAAATAACAATTATGTACCTGAAGGATTTCTGTTATTTTCCTTCTTTACAATATTCTGTCCAAATCTTTTCAACTATTGTTTCATTTATATTTCAACTTGATCATTTTTCAACCCAGTGACATAGATGTGTATATAATGCTGTAGACTGTATGTTCGGCAAAGCCTAGTGTCTCATTTTCATTACACTTATTGTGCTTTCTGTTTCTGCAGTGAATTGTTAAAAATTTCTGTACCCTGGCATTTCTTTCTGAAGCACAAACAGTTCACTTTTTATTTCTGATATCTTTTAGTTATTGCCTTTTTAATTTTGCAGATCACTTTTGACATTCTCTTTCAAAGCCCCATATTTTCTTTAATTTAGAGGATATTAAAGAAAAGACTTTGTTCAATATTTTCTTATGCTTTTTGGTATATTTCTTACTCTGGATACCTCAACTGACTTTCATTTGTTGCGTTTCTTTCTCTATCATCTCCATTATAATTATCTTTCTTTTTGTGACATTTTAGAAACTTTTTGCCTGTGATTATCTTTTAATTAAGACAAACCTTTAGTCAACAATACAGTCTGAAGAAAGATCAAAAATAGTGAGCTTGGACAAGGAAAAACTTGATTCATCTTCTAAAAAATCTTTCTAACATTCTATTGTGGGGATACGTACCTTTTGTGAGGAAATCATACATTTCCATAGGTTACATTTCCTACTTGTGAAAATTTTATATTCACTTTTCTTTCATTAGCCCAGAAGAAAAGTTACATGGTAGACTGCAAACAAACAAATAAATACACCATATCCATATCCTGAATTGTGGTCCTCTCTGAATCCAGTCCTCTGTTAGTTTGAGCATTAAATATTTCCAGAGGTTCAAAGAAAATCAAATAATAACTACTTTGCCAGTCACCTTATCCTTTCACTAAGTCTGCAGAATCCTTGTCTCTGTTTACTTTCATCATGAACACCAGTTCAGATGTTTGCATTTTTCCAAATTATCTTAAAGTTGTTTGATCTCCTAACAATTTCCATTTCTGAGAACTTTATCCTCAATACCCTGTTGCTACTGTAAGTTTATATTCCCTGTACTGTTATTCTGACATTTAGAGAGTATTGAGAAAATATAGTGACATATCAAAGACACAGTTGTCTTCCATAAATCAAAAGGCTGTCCAATGCCCTCATATATTTTTTAAAGAAATTGGCTAACCTATCCCATTGTGGAGACCCAGAGAGATTTTATTTAATTGACAGGGAAGATGCACTGATGTAACATGGATGCCTAACAATGCACAGCCTCTCAGGGAATTAAGGATTTTCTTTTAACCAAGAAGTTGGTTTTTCTGCTATCCAAAAGAAAGGACATGAAAACAACCCAAATGCCTGCTGTGGAAATGTCTCTTTCACTGGTCTCCAAAGTCTCCATTTTATGCTGACTTTCACCAGAAAAATCAAATCTCCCCCACTCAGTCACCTGGGAAGCTGGGATGTTAACTACCAAGGGCCTGCGTGACAAAAGAGCTGAAACCAAAGGGCAAGAAGAGGCTGCATGTGGATAAGAAAGCAGGGGCAGCATGAGCCCTGAGCCAGGCAGGCTTTGTGAGTGTGCAGAAGGAAATACAGAGCCTCACAGGTGGCATTTGCCCTGGCCCTTAGTGTGCAAGAAGCACCCTGCAAATTCTCAGCAGAGGGAATAGTGGGAGCCAGGAACCTGTTCCCAAGCCCTTTCTGACAACCTTCAGATTTTATGTATTCAGATTGCACTTAGAAGTATCCAGCAACTCACCAGTCTCTTTTGCAGCCTTCCAAACGCGTCACCTTTCAAAGAAATAATTGGAGGCAGGCTGAGAAAACAGCAGGCAATGGATAAATGCTTCTATGAATGAGTGACTGAAATGAATGAATGTGTGAAGGGAAGAATAAAAACCCCACAAATTCCAGAGTCTAAATCTGTAAATGACTAGAAAAGCACATTTCCTGAGGGAACTATTTCATCTCAATTTGGAAATACTCATTTCTGACCTCAAGGAGTCTACATAATGTATTGTAGCATCTGGTGAACTCGTTTTCATAAAACTATCTTTCACTTTTACCTATTATTGGAAGAAGTAAAAACTGATAACTTTTTCATGTCCTTTGCCCGAGCCCTCAAATTTGTTTCACTCAAATGAGAAGCCCAGATCCTGCCAGCTTTTGCCTAATGTTACAGCCATCCAAGGAAATTTTGGTTACATTTTACCTAGCCTCTTCCTTTACAAGCCATAAACCCCAGTACACTTGTAGGGTGCCCAAAATAGGAAGATAAATAAGACTTTCCACTGGAATATCAAGTAAAAGTCAAAATCTACATCTTCATATTTGAAAAGGGAAAATCTATGACTTACATACAAGTAATCATTGTTACGATTTTGTTGCAAATACATAAAGACTTTATATAGTTACTGGAACAACAACAACACAGCACCATTTATTAAAGAGGCTATCTTTCTTCCAGTAAAGGTGTTTGGCTCCTTTGTCAAAGATAATTTAGCTGAGTGTGCTTGGAGTTGTTTCTGCATATTCTGTTCCATTGGTCCTCAAGTCTGTTATTTTGCCAATATCATGCAGTTTTTATCTAGCTTTGTAGTATAACTTGAATTCCTGGACTGTGATGCCCTCTGCCTTTTCCTTACTGCCCAGAATTTCTTTTACTATTCTAGGTCTTTTCTGATTCCATATGAATTATAGGATTATTTTCTATAATTCTGTGAAGAATGCTATTGGGTGAGGCATATGGAACCTCAGATACCCATGATCAGAAAAGAACTACACCAAGACATATAATAGTTTAGATTCCAGAAATACAACACAGAAACAGAATCTTAGAGCTGGGGATTTAGCTCAGTGGTTCCGCTGCCTGCCTTGCAAGCACAAGGACCCGAGTTCGATCCCTGGCACCAAAAAATAAAAATAAAAACAGAATCTTAAAAGCTGCTAGAGAAAAGAAACAAAACACCTATTAAGCAAAACAAATCAGAATTACAGCAGACTTCTTAGCACAAACCCTAAGTCAAGGAGAGCTTAGAGTGAATTGTTTCCACCTCAAAAAGAAAACAACTTCCTACCCAAATTGACATATCCTGCAAAATTATGTTTCTAAATTGATGGAGATATGAGATACTTCCATGATAAAGAGCACCTAAAGAAATTCATGACAACCAAACAAGCACTCCAAAAAAATTCTCAAGGATATTCTAGAAATAGACAATGGAAGATGACAATGTCAAAAAGCCCAGTAGACTGAATTTACCAGGTAAGACAAGCAAATAAATAGAAGGAAGTGAGAAGGATCTATCAGCAGGAAAAAATAAGTCAATACCTATCAGTTATAACCATCACTGTAAATGGCCTCAATTCACCTATCAAAAGAAAGAGATTAGCATAAAGGATCAAGAAACAAGATCCAACTTCATATAAGAAAGACATTTCACACAAAAAGCAATTCATAGACTGAAAGTCAAATGATAAAAACACAATACTCTATGCATCAGGAAACTGGAAAAAAGCAGGAGTAGCTATGCTGATTGCAGACAAAGTGAACTTCAAGCCAAGACTGATCAGAAGAGACAAAGAACATCACTACATGGGGCCAGGGATTTAGCTTAGTGGCACCGTGCCTGCCTCACAAGCACGAGGTCCTCAGTTCGAACTCCAGTAACAACAACAACAAAAAACAATGTCGCTACTTTTAACATTGCTTAAGGGAACAATTCAAGAGGAAGAGATCACAATCATAAATATATATGCATCATTTCTCTTTTTTAACTAGAGTGATGGGAACTCAGTGAAAGAAAATGATGGATAAGGTGACTAAGTTCCTTCATCAATTCTTATCTGTAAGGATGGTAATATTGACCTACCTCTTTTTTCTAGTAAGGCTGCCAAGAAGGACAGCTTTTTGTTGCTGAGACCAAATATCTGAGAAAACAAAAGTAGAAAAGGTTTATTTTGGCTCACAGTTTCAGAGACTTCAGTCCACAGTTCAAGGCAGAAGCATCACTGTGGTAGGGCATGGAGTAGAAAAGCTGTTCACCTCATGGCAGCTAGGAAGCAGAAACAAAGCAAGAAAGACAGAGGAAGAAGCTGGGGATAGCATATATTCTTCAAAGGCAGGCCCCTGGTGACCTACTTCCTCCAATTGGACCTGACCTCCTAATAGCTCATTCAACACCATTCATAATCCAATCGCCTCTTTACTATCCAAAAAAACATTACTACACTGGGGGTCGAGCCTTCATTCATGAGTGTGTGGATAATACTTCATATTTGAACCATAACAGTATTAGAAAATTTCTCCAAAATGCCTGGAACAGACAGATCCAAGTCAATTTAAGGCAGTCTACATTTAACCCTGTTTGTCCTAGTAAGCATGGAGGATGAGGAATTAATGATAAACTTCACACAAATGCTTGATCAGGTCAATTTTGCTGTGGCCAAAGTTTACTGGAGGAAATATCACAGTGAAAAGCTTTAGATCTCAAAATATTTGTCAGTCTCTAACAAAGACCCCAATGATTTCAGCAGAATTTGACACAAAATCCTTAGCAAAACTAGGATTTAGCACAGTCCCTAAAGTTTATTATAAGATTAGAGAATCATGTTATCAATGTCGCATGTAATGAAGACATAATTTTAAAATATACTCATGCAATCTATATAAAAATACCAACCGTGACAGGAATTTCATTAAAGTACCATAATATTACCTCATTGAAAGCTCAGGTTTCCCTTAAGTGACAAAAATGTTTTAAAAACTAGGGATATAAGCGAATTTCCTCAATCTGATAAAGGTAATTTGTGAAAAGCTCACAGATAGCATCATCCTTAATCATAAAAGAGTGAATATTTTCCTCTTAAATTATGAAAACTGCAAGGATGTCCACTCCTGCCAATTCTATTTGACATTGCATTGTGGGTTCTAGGCAGGGATAATATGCAATAAAAAAGACTTCCAGATTGAAAAAGAATAAGTAAAATTATCTCTGTTTTCAGGTGATATGATCTTATATATAGAAAATCCTATGACATCTACCAAAGAAAAAATTAAAACAGCAACATCATCAACAACAAAGCACTGTTGGAACACCAAGATTACTAGATATAAGGTCAATATGCAAAATTTATTTGAAGTAAACAATGCACTCAACTGTAAAGAATGATAAATTTGACACATTTTCAGGGAAATGGATGCACCTTGAAAATATAATGTTAAGTGAAATAAATCAGACACACAAATTTAAGTACCAGATGTTTTCTCTCATATGAGAAACTCAAAATACAAGTACAGTGAAGAGCAAAGTGAAGGATTTGTGAAAGAAAACAAGAGCATAGGCCTTTTGCAAATGGGAAGAGGACCAAGAGTCTGAAGGGGGGAAGGAGGAGGAGAAGAGGAATGTAAAAGGATTTTTAAGATGTGTCATGTACATATACTAGTAACTCTCAGTGAATGTAACCATTATGTATCACAAACATGAACTAATAAAATGAAAATGAGGGAAGGGTATCTAGAGACAGGGAGGGATAAGAATGGGGAGGGGAAAGGGAAAAAATTGAAATATGCTAAGTACGTGCACCTACTCCCTAAGATGAACATACACATAATGTACTACAAACATAAAAAGTAAGCAATACAAAAATGTATTTTAAAATAATGCCATTGACAATATTGTCAAAAATAATAAGACACTTAGGAATAAATAGAAAAAAGTATCACATTTATACAGTGATTAACTACATGATATTGTTAAAATAGAGAAGATCTAAATAAGTGAAGAAAACCCCATGTTCATGGATTGGAGGACTTAATGCTGTTAAAATGGTAATACTCTTCAAAGTAGTCTACAGATTCAACACAACCCTTATCAGAATCTCAGCTTACTTCTTTATAGAAAATGAGAAGTTGATTCTAAAATTCATATGCAATTTCAGCTGTTATGGTTTGAATCTAAAATGTCCCCTCAAAGGGTCTTCTGGCTTAGTCCCCACTGCAGCAATGTTCAGAGGTGGAGCATTTGGGAAGTGAATGAATCATGCAGGCTCAGACATCATCAATGGATTCAAAATTTGATAGTACAGTATTGGGAAATAGTGGAAACACTAGGAGTGGGTCCTTGTTAAACGAAGCAGGTCACTGAGAGCATGCCTCACAAGTGTGTCTCTTGTGTCTATTGTCTTGTGCCCCTTCCTTGCTCTCTCAGTGCCTCCTGCCCACCAAGAGATGAGCTACTTTGCTCCACCACATGCTCTCCACCATGATATTCTGCCTCACTCTGGTCCCCAAGCAACAAAGCTAAGCAATTATGGACTGAAGCCTCTGAAATCATAAGCTGAATTAAATCTTTCCTCCTTTGAGAAAAGATTTCTCAGTTATGTTACACAGTAATGGAAAGCTAACACATCAAGGAACCCATATTAACTAAATTAATTCTATAAGGAACAAGAAAGTAAGATTTACACTTGCTGGTTTCAAACTACAAAGCAAACAATAATCAGTATACTATCTTACTGACATAAAGACAGGCATTATATATGCCTCTAAAAGAATTCAAAGCTTGAAAACTAATCCACATATCTATGATCTACTGATTTTTGACAAGGGTGCTAAGACCATTGAAAGGGGAAAGAAAAGTCTTTTCAACAAATGGTGTTGGAAAAACTAGATAGCAACATGCAAAATAATGTAGCTGAACCCTCACCTCACAATATGTACAAAAATTAACATAGGTCAAATACTTCAGTATAAGAGTTAAACTGTAAACCCTTAGAAAAAAACATATGATGTCTCTTCATGATCTTGGATTTGGCAAAGGATTATTTGACATTCAACCAAAAAGGTAGATAAACTGGACTTAATCAAAATTAAAAACATTTTGTCTCAAAATGAAGACTAATGAAAAATGTAAACACAAGCCACAGAATAAGAGAGAATATTTGCAAAACATGTATCTGGTAATGGACTTGTATATAAAATTTACAAAGAACTCAAAAATAGAAAACAAGATATTTCTGGATCATATCATAGTTCTATTTTATTTAATTTTTTTAAGGAACCTCTAAACTGTTATCTATAGTGCCTGTACAGTTTTACACTCCCATCAGTGGTTGTAAAAGGTTGCAATTTCTACATGCTCATCAACGGTAAGTGTTCTTACCACAAAACAAAATCAAAGGGACATAAGTAGTCTTTGAGAGGTGGTAGATATGCCCATGTCATTGATCTATTACCCTGCTCATGGTGAGGATATTGCAGGTATCTACATATATCTAAACTCATCAAAATGTACTATTAAATATGTGCAGGTTTTTGTATATTAATTCCTCCCTAATAAGGCAGTTAAAGATGAAACAAAATTTTTAAAGATTGAAGAAATGAGGTGAATAAACATTTCTCCAAGGTAGATAGACAAATGGATAAAAAGACCATGACAAGATACTCTGTATCATTAGCCATCAGAAAAACACAAATCAAAACAAGCATGGATGTTAAAGGTGTGAAGGTACCACTTTACACTCACTATGATGGATAGAATCAAAACACCAGATAACAGCATGTGTTGCTAAAGATGAAGACAAATCAGAAGAACACTTATACAATGTTGCTGGGAATTTAAAATGTTGCAACCATTTTAGAAAACAGCCTTCTAGTTCGTCAATGATTATACATGGAGTTATCATATTATGCAGTAGTTCTGCTCTTAAATATAACCCAAGAGAAATTAAAATATCCCCACATAAAAACGTGCACACAAATGTTTATTGCAGCACTATTTATAATACTCAAAGAGTGGAACCAAACCGAAGGTGCATAAATGAATGAATGAGTAAACATGATGTATTACATCCATGCAGTAAAATATTATTTGTTCACATAGAGGAATTGAGTATTGATAGATCCTGAAACTTAATAAACCTAAAAACACTAGGCTACGTGAAAGAAGCCAGTCACTCAAGTCCACATACTATGTAATTTCATTTATACAAGTCTAGAATGAGTAAATCTATAGAAACAGCAAATAGATTAGGAGTTGCTTAAGGCAGGGAGAGGGATGGGGTAGGTACACATAAAGGGTGTAGGGTTGCTTTGCAAGGTTATAAAAATATTCTGAAATTGAGATTCTGGCTGCATGTATCTAGGAATATGCTCAAAACTACTGTATTGTACATTGGAAAATGGATGTATTGTACAAAATGTGAGTTATATCTCAATAAACTTGTTTTTAAAAATTGAAAGAAAACTTGGTCTTGCAAATTGCTCTTTGTTGAATTAAAGGTCCAAACTCTAAACAAAAGAATAAATTTTTCTTTGGAGTAAAAAATTAAAAGTTCAAGAAAGGCAGAAGGAATACATTAATATTTCAATTCATGTTATAAAGTTATATGGGAGATGTGTACTTGCTAAAAAATTATTAATCAAGGCGATCAAAATCCTGATCTCGAGGAGCTTACATTCTTTTTGTCTAGCAGAATTTCTATATTGTTTCCTGAGTGCCAGGTACTGTTCTAAGAACAATATCTCCTTTAATCCACATAAAACCTTATGAACTATTATAGTTTTCACTTTGTGTATGATAGTACAACTGAAGTAGAGTGAAGTGAAGCAATATGTTCAAGGTCAGAAAGCTAGTAATTTTCTGGATGATCTCCTCTGTGTCATACTTTCAGTTATCAGTGATCCCTGCATTCATGTAATCTAGCTGCATCTCACCTTCATACTCTAGAATTATGTATCTAAATTTTTATTAACATCTTCACCCAAATATCTCTCAAACTCAACACACTCAAAACTGTATTATCCCCTTCCAAATTGTTTTTTTCTCTTACACTGTCTACATCCATGAACACACGCATTTAGTCACCTTCACCTTCTCCTATTTCACACTCCTTATTCCATTCCTGTGTCACTTTTACCACTCAAGTGCATTGATGAGCAAGTTTGGTCTTTCAGTATCTCATATCTGGTTCATGTTCTCTACATCTGTTGATATGCCTTGATTCGCATCTCATCTGGACTATGTCAGCAGCCTTCCAATGGCTCTCACTCTCCCCAGACTTGACCTTCCCCAATTCCACTTTACAGAATGCTGCCAGGGTGATCTTTCTAACACTCTCCGTCTTTAAGCTCTCTATCTGTAATCTCTCCCATAGTTTTTCACGACTTTTACACAAAGTACAAGTCCTTACTATGGAGATCGAAGCTTTCCCTCACCTGATCTCTGGCTAATTCTCCAACCTAATTGCTTACCCGACTTTTTTCTTAACTGTTGTGTTCAGGTAAGCCGTGCTGAGCTGCTTATGGTTTCCCAGTCTAGAAAAGTGGCTTCATATATCTTAGTACATGCTTCTACTTCTCTATTATTTTTCTTTCAACATGCATCATGGCAAGTATTTATCTTAATGGCTCAGCTCAAGCACTGTCTCCTCTATCACACTTGCCTAGCGGCCTATGATCCCCAAAAGAACTGACCAGACCCTCTTCTGTCTTTCATTATAGCTGGTATTCTTATTGAAGCACTTACAATGTGTTTTCTCATGAACTCTTTTAAATGACTGTATCTCCATTCATTGGTTGATGGACATTTGGGTTGTTTTCAAGATTTAGCTATTACACACTCACTATAAACATGGGTGCACATATATCATTAGAACCTGTGCTCTTAAGGATTCTAACTTCTACCACAGTTCCCTCAGTAACTTATAGGATCATTTTGATTGCATGTATTTGTCTGAGTTAATGCAAAAATCAATGTGTCTTCCCTCCTTTGTGAGAAAGGGGCATTACTATAATTATATAAATAAATTTAAAGAAAGTGTTTCTTAAAGAGAAAAAAAATAAATGGCCATATCTCCACACTAAATGATAAGATCACTGAATTTAGGAACCAAGACTTGGTTATTCCTAAACTTTGTGCGCCCAATATGTTGTTTGAAACCACAGTCTATGGTCAATATTTATTTGTCTAATAAATAAACACATTAATGAATAATGAATGAATGAGTAGATCAAGTAATCAGAATTTTCTGAAAAATTGACCACTGCATAGGGTCCCCTGCTGCACCAATTTATGAGCTCTACTGACTCAATAGGCTTTGCTCAAGTTGTGTCCCTCCTCAGGAACTTATCATGCCCCCACGCTGAATGCATCAACTGACTACATGATAAAGAATATCCACAATACTAATTGACATCTGTCATGTGTTTATTATGTTCTAAGCATGTTGTTTATCACTTTCCATTTAAGTTATTTCATTTCTTGATCTTGTTTTCTAATCTAATTAAGTGAACTAATCTATACATCTATGGATTTGTATTCCACCAAAATAATCAAATTAAATACATTTAACTTCAAATTTAGACCTGATTATGAGTTCTATAGATTTGCTCTCATTCAATTCAAATCCAGGCTTAAAATAATCCCATAAACTGATATATTTCTTCAGATCCTCAAGTATCTTTTAAACTCATCATATAATTTTGTCCTTATGTCACCCATGGACAGTACCTAGAATGGAGATTACTGTTCACTATTTCACAAACAGGAAGAAATTAATGGACTTAACATAATCACAGGCAAGTTTGTGACAGAACAAAAACTGGAATTTAGATCTCTCCTAGGAATTTATAGATTGAGGTCCCTTGTGATAATCTCATATTCTAAAGTATGTGTCATTTAAATGAGCACGTTTATTACAACTCTCTTGTGTCAAACTAACAAAAAGTTTTAAAAGTTAATTCCCATGGCTTGGCCTATGTTGGCTTAGAATATCCTTTTCATTATTTTTAAGCCTTCAAACTTTTTCCACTCTCATCCTGAGGAAGTGTTCAATATTTTCTCCACTGTTTACAATTAGAGGTCATTACAGGTACAAGTTGCAGGTAAAGTTAACTGCCAGGTTTGCCAACTTCTTAACAACGCCCAGTGTGGCATCTTTGAGGGTTTACAAGAAATAGTTTTTAATTGCTCAACTTTGAGCAGTGCACCAAGGCTAATCACGCCCCCAGAGCCTGGAGGAATCTCTACGACACAAAGCTACTAGAAGTGTTCTGTTTTTCTTGAACCAACCTAAAGCAACACTGGAGAAGAGCATTTTTCCAGCTTAAGCTGGGAATATCATTTTTACAATGTTGAGAGAAATTTCCTCAGAAATCTGAGATGTTTTGCTAGTCAGTCCTCTCTAGTACTTCAACATTCCCTTTATTCTGCTATGCTATGTCTCTTAACTCAGGGTTCAGGCCTACTTCATAATCGAAGAGAAAGGAAGACAGTAGAGTTGTCACTTGCTACAATAGGACTGTGGATTTGTACGTAACTCCAAACAGGCACCCAAAGAACTTCTTAGAGCATGGTTAGACCTCTAAAATTAAGTGTACACTTTCTCTTTTGCTCATCCTTTAAGAATTTTCCTAGAGTGAACCAGAAGCAAAACTTACTGAATAAAGTCTTCTACTGGTGACAATCTTTCCTAAGTAGTGAAGTGTATTCTCACCACCTCAGGCCCTGACCCCTCACTTTCCCCTCACCTATGACAATTCATTCTATTCCCTATCCTAAGACCCTCATTTGACTGCCAGGAAACATCCCTACTCTAGTGACAGAGCTCATTAGTGTTTCCTCTTTCACTGTAACTTAGATCTACCCTGACACCTTTTTGCTAGAACTTCAATTAACTTCTTTAAGTGCTTTCTATATACAAAAAAAGATATTTATGGCCTAGTATCAAAAGAATGCCTTCAATACAGTTTCTCTAGTAAAGAATGCCACAACTGGAATGAGCTTCAGAGATCATCTGCACAGTCAAAGAAAGAGGCCTAGAAAGTTGAAGTGATTTGTCCACAACCAGCCAGCTGTATTAGGTTCTCCCTTCTGACCAATTTGAGAAATGATGTTAAAGATTCAGTAGTCATGATATTAATTGAAGCTAAATTATTCTCATATGGAATGATACTACATCCTAAATATTACTGTATTTTGATTGGCAGTGAAACAAGCCTCAGCTAAAGACTAGTGTTGGTAGTTGGTACCCATATTGTGTCACACCCAAGGACCAGGACAAAATGTTGCTGAGTATAAGATCTGAGACTTCTGTTTTCAAAGTAAGCACCAAGGAAAAGACCATATGGATAATTTCTCAAAGGGCGCCAGCCTGGAAGTAAGAAACTCTAAGTTTCCTAGCCATCTCTGTTTTTAATTACTTGTGTCCTTTGGTAAATTCACTTGATTGCTTTAGGCCTCAGTATTCTCAACTATAAAGTGTTGGTACCAATTTATGGGAATACATTTGGAAAAATAAAAATAGCTAGCATGCCAATATTTGAGACTCTCCATGTGCCAGCACTGTTCAAAATATTTTACATATATTTACTCATTCCATAAAAAGAAAAATGAGGCCCACTTTCTGTGGATTACTAGAAAAAGTTTACTGAACCAGTAAGGCCCTAAGAACACAGCCATAACCACTATCCTGGTTGCCTCCTACCATCTTATATTGTATCTACTGCCATTACCATTAAGTGTTAAATGAACAGAAAAACAATGATCTGTCCTCAGGCTAGCTATGATATAGGTGAAGAGCCAGATAATATAAAAATACAAAATAACTGGAGAACTAGGCTGAGACTTAAAAGAAGATTGGGTAGATTTGGGCTTTCCAAATTATTAGAAGATCTCAAGTGTGAGTGCAGGAGTGGGAGTGAGAATGAGAGCATTTGTGCAGCAAAGAAGAAACCAATCTGATTTTAGTGAAGAGATTATGTTCAGGAGTCCCGGGTAACAGAGAGTGGAGTGGAATCTATAACCCATACTCTGTCACTGTGTACTTCACAGTATACTACTTGCCACAGGTGCATATTTATGTTCCTGACTCCTTAGTCAGTTCCAGTTTTCTCCACCAAACGGTAAGCTCCCTGACAATAGAAACCATGTCCATACTGTTTTTGTGCCATTGTATTCTCAGTGTCAGCGCATAGCCTGACACATCATGGGTGCTCATAAATATTGGTTGAATAAATGTATTTGTGTGTGAATGAATGAATGAATGTTAATGACAGATGTGGAATTGCCATCATTGACATTTAGCACCAGGTGAGGAAATATAGACGTGATACAGATGACAAAAGCACCCATGAGACAGTTGGAGCAGCCTGGGGTGGTGACAGTGGGCCTGGAAGGCAAACATAAGGGCTATTCCAACGTGAGGATCAATAACATATGCATTCTCTGCTGCATACTCTCTACACCAGCTGTCCCAGATAAACATTTCTCTACCAGCTGTGGGCTCAGTCTCAACACCAGTTTCTTACAGAAGAATAGGAAGAAACTATGGACCAAAATTTAAAAAAAGAATTATTTCTTAGTTCTCTAGAAAACTTAGCAATGGTATATGAAATTCCCATGGACGCAAACGTCTCTTTTCTCTTTTCTTTATTTGTTTTCCCTATACAAAATGCTTCTGTTGGTATTTTTTCAAACATCTCTGATTTAATTAAAAATTTAATTACCTGTTTGGGATGAGGTCCCTAAAGCTCTCGGAAGCTAATTATTTTTATTTTATTTCTTTGATGGGGGAGGGATCAGAAACTTTGAACTCTACTCATGAGATAAATGGTCTGGTAGCACGTAGGAACTTCAACTTATTTAAGCTACTGTGCAGCTCATCAACTTAGTCCCTGCATTTGGTATTGAATCTGGATGTGAATTGGACCCCAGACATCATGTGTAAGTCAAGGATGTAGGAATTATAGATTTAGTTTAGAGCACAACATATTCCAAGAGATAGAGGCTGGGTGACAGGTTCCAGATGAGCATATAAATGCATGGATTTGAGACTAACTAGAGAGAAGAGAAGATATAGCACAGTTTCTACAAACTGCTCAGTGAAAAGCAAGTTCTAGTCAGTTATATTTTCAGTATAAGAGAGCAGTAACCAAAAGACTTTATTGGCTTCCATTCCAGTATAACTCTTTTTAAATGCTTGAGCTCATTTTCCAGCTTTGGTGGGGAGAGAGACTAGCATTAGATCGTTTTGCTGTCTGAGGGATCCACAAAAACTTGGAGGTATCAGATTCTACATTTTCATGCTCCACCACTTAGAATGGGTGATGGAGAAAGAGTAAGAAACTGGGTAGGGTATGTATAGAGCCCAGAGTCTCTCTTGAAAGTCGTCCAATTTAGTTTAAAGTCCTGGCGCAAAAGTGTGGTTATTGTTTCCCTGTTTTTAACAAAAGTGACAATTTGGTTTAGTTAGGTTCCAGGTCACCAAGATAAAATAATAGATAAATATTGCCAGGAGGCACAAGATGTCTAAAATAGAGGGTTGCAAATTGAAATAACCCAAAGATCTTAATGCAGGACATTCAAGTGACCTCTGTCCTCCACTGGTTATAACTTTTCCAGGAGAAATTGAATAAGAATGTATATGCCTCAAAGGTCGGTGAAGGAAATGTTCGCCCAAGGACTTAAATAATTTAATTAGATACCATTACCAAGGGCAACAGATAAAAGGGTTTGTCAGTTGATGTTTGACCTAATCTAAAAGAATTTTCTTTCTTCAGAAATTCCCAGGCATTTGGAAGTTTGAGAATTTGGGAAGGCTTTTGAAATCTTGCCAAGAGAGTTTGCAGAGAGAGCTAGACAGTTTCAAATCAGGCAAGTCTTCGAGAACTGTTCTTCAGGGCAGTCCCATTCTGCTCCTTCTGCTGGTACATGAGAGGGACCTCAATGGTGAGTAGGTCACAAGACAAAGCTCTAAGTTCTTTTTTTCTCCTTTTCTCATATATTTTCCCATATATTAGGGTCTCTGACAATCTCTCAGGCATGGCCAATCTCCAGGAAGGCAAGTGGAAGCATTAGTAAAAGAGAAGTTAGGCTGCATAAGTAATTGCAGGTAACAAGACTAAGATAGAAAACATGCTGAGCTCAGTTTCCCAGGAATCTTTTAATGGTAATTCTGGGATGAGACATTCAGCAGTCTTTGCAGGGCAAGCCCAGGCCAAACAAAAAATAGTTTCCTCAATTTAGTTGCTGAGTAGCCTTTAAGTGTGAGAGGGAAATTGACATCAGTTTTAGTTTCATGGATCCAAACATAGTACTAATTGAGGCAAGGTCTTGGGTCCAACTTCACCCTCTGTAAACATAACAACATTTAAAAACAAGTCTGTCCCACAGCCATAGACTTATCACCGATTTTTAGACAAAATGGCTCATCGATTTATTCTACTGGGTTGAAGAGGGAGTAAGCAATAGTCTTTATAACTCCTCTTTCAATACTAGAGAAACAAAATACATCCTGGGGTTCATTAGGTATGATAGACTTATATAAAGATGGAAAACATTTATTTATCAATATTTGATTTTTAACAGCAGAAACAATATATTTTATAGAGTGTTAAGAGCAATCTCTAGATGCCATCTTCAGATGGCATAAAATCAGCTGTCTACTTCTATGTGAAACTAGTTCATCCTCCCATGTGCAACTTACCCTTCATCTTTATAGATATTCCACCTGTGAATGGCCTGTGTGTAGACAACTGGTAGCTAAATATACTCCCAACTGTACCAATTTAAAATATAACAGGCATCAGGGCATAGCTTCATGTAGCCATTTGATTCTGATCTTTGCGCACTCACATTCTGTAGAGATGATTTGCCAAGGTAGATCCAGTTCAAAGCAAACCTCTTTCTTTGGGTCCTACGATAAGCCAAAAGCAGCATTAAGTCTCTCAGGTATGAGGACACTCCTACAGAGCCAGACCATCACTTCCTCCACCTCTCATATTTGTTTGCTTCATGATTGGCAAACACTTTCAGACCTATACGTTTACTTTTCTTGTGTACTTAGCCTGTCCAAGTGGCTGAGTGAGGTAGAGAATGAAACAGAGGGATAGGGTTACTGGGAGGCCAGGCTGTAGAGAGGCATAGTCATGAAATCTTCCTTCCCAAAGATTAAAGGCCAAATGAAATTCCATCCCTTAGCAAGCCCCTTCTCAAATCCACATGCCTCTACAAAAAGGATGACAGTGTAATGGATTCCTATTACTATGATAAATCTTTTTTAATTTCACCTATGAGAAGTTAGAGAATTCTCGTTTGTTAGGGTTAGAAGGACTATTAGTTTAACCAGATTGCAATTGAAAATTTAGGCCAAATGAGGGTAAGAAACTTCTCTAGAGACATAGATAGGGAGCAGCAGAAGCTTCAAAACAGGGATTAGAAAGAATGAAGGGGCACATATACATTAAAGGGTGCTTGCCATATAAATTGCAATGTCAAAGAAAGAGGTGGATGGAGAGAGAGGTTACCTTTCAACATGGAAGAGCCCTTTCACACATTCATTCACACATTCATTCAGCAAAGAATTATTGATCACTTACTATGAACGAGGTACTATTCTAGGTTTAGGGCATAGGGCAATGAAAAAAAAAACTGAAACAAAATTCCCTGAACTGATTATTATTTCTAGTTGATAGACACATAATTAATAAATAAAATATACAGCATGCTAAAAGTAATTGTAAAGAAAAGAATGCAGAAAAGAAGAATATAAAATCTCAGGAGTTAAAGATGAAGTTCTAGACAGGGTGACTCGGGAAGGACTCACTGAAAAGATACCTTGTGAGTAGAACAAGAATTAAGCCACACAAGGATGTTGGGTCTCATAAATACCAAGCAGCGGCTATTTCATAACTATAGAGCAGCATGATCAAAGTCTCTGAGAAGGGGATGTGGTCTGAGTGTTGAGAAATAATAAGGTGTCCAATGTGACTGGAACAAAGTAAGCAGGGAAAGGGTACTAGGAACTGAGATCAGAGTGGTAGGTAATGGAGAAGTGAACCGTGTCAGGTCTTGTGGGTCGTAGTAAGGAGACTGGTGTTTAACGATGTTGAAATGGGAAGCTACAGTTAACAATATAGTATTCCAACCTTAAAACTGTAGATCTTGAGAGTAGATCTTGGTTTGGGGGGGGCAGCGATTTGGATTTTGTTTTTTTCTGCTGGGCTGGAGATTGAACCCAGGGTCTCAGGCATGCTACGCAAGTACTCTACAGCAGCCCTGAGAGGCAGATCTTTTGTTAAATATCCTTATCACAAAGATAAGAGAGAGAAAAGGAAAATTTTACAGAAGATGGTCAGACTTATGGCACTGTAGGGTTTGGGGGGCTTGTAGTGCTGGGGATGGAACCCAGCACCGTGGACATCCTAGGTGAGCACTCTACACTGAGCTACATTCCTGCCCTTGTGTCATTACTTGTGATTACTATTTCATGGGTATATATTTATCTTCACACTCACAAAGACATATATACTAAGTGTGCATATTTTTGTATGTGCATCATAGCGCAAGAAAAAAAAGAAAAATTTTAATAGACAAGTGATCTGATCTAATTTACAATTTAACCGAATCATTTGAACTGAGTAGGGACAAGACCAAAGACAAGAGAACTAGTAAAGAAGTTGATGACAAAATCCAAGTCAGGAATGATGATGTCTTAGAATAAAAGATGGCCATGCAGGTGTCAAGAGTAGTGATAGATTGTGGATAGTACTCATGAATGCTTGAGATTTTATATGTTCATTTCGTATCTATTTGATCCCTGCCATTCCCCACGCACTATTCTAAGTGTTAGGGATATTTCAGTAAACAAAGTAGACAAGGTCCCTGTCCTCAACAAATTTCCATATCGGAGGGGAAGACAGATAATAAGTTAATCATTAATGTAATTTCAGATATTCTAAAGTGCTATAAAAAATAAATCATGAGTGGAAAGAGAGTGGTGAGGGTGAATAAAGTGAATCTTTTCACACAGGCTGCACACTCAAGCCCTCCTCTCACCACCCACACTTTTATAAATGTCACATTAGATTTTCACACTCTTCTTTCAACTAGGGCTGAGCAACCACAGCACATCAAGCACATGAGAATCTAGAAATGTAACTTCGGTGGGGGACATTGGCAGATGGTTTCACAGACCTCAAAGGTTCAAGGAACTTCTCACAGTATATAATATTGGTTCAGGTCAGAGAAGTAGTTTGCACTACACTGTGTTCAGACACCATGGTAGATCCTGGCACTGTGGGAAATGGAGCCATGTATAGTTAGGAGTTAGAGAGCCACAAAAACAGGCAGAACTTAGCTGAAACAGTTGCTCTGTCAGATGATCTCCATTTGATGGCTATTAGTAACTCAAGCTAGCTGAGTTTGAACTGTATCTATGCTTCCAATTTGTCTTGGAAAAGGGAAACTGCATGTGAGAGTAAGGAAGATGACCTCCCTTTCTTCTCTTCTTAGTTGGGAAAAAGTATTTCAGAAGGCAACTGGTGGAGGAAAGCTGAAGAATTTCATAAAACTACGTTCAAAGGGGTGGAAAGCTTTCCATTTTCCTGAGGGAAAAGAGGGTAGTAGTACTTTTGCCTCTGTTTCCATTTTAGAAATCCTATTTGTGTTCTGTCTCTTCTGAATAGGGCAGAAATAAAGATCCTGCACAATCTAATTCTCTCCACCTTTCTCACAGCTCTTATCTTTCTTCTTACTCTCTTATGGGATGCTAGAAAGCCCTGTTGGCACCTTTTGATGCACTTTGGTAAAAGAGAAGGATGGCAGCTGGCAATGCCACAGCAGTGTTTGACTTTCTTCTCATCGGCATCTCTAACTATCCCGAGTGGAGAAGCACGTTTTTCACATTGGTGCTGATAACTTACCTCAGCACATTACTGGGAAATGGACTTATCATCTTTCTAATCTACTTTGATGCTCACCTCCACACACCAATGTACTTCTTCCTTAGTAACTTATCTTTCTTAGACCTTTGCTACGGAACAGCCTCCATGCCACAGGCCTTAGCACACTGTTTCTCTACCCATCCTTACCTCTCTTACCCACTGTGTTTAACCCAAATGAGTGTCTCCTTGGCCTTGGCCACAGCAGAATGTCTCCTCCTGGCTACCATGGCCTATGATCGTGTGGTGGCTATTGGCAATCCCCTGCGCTATTCTATGGTCATGAGTGGCCCAGTGTGTGTCCAACTGGCTGCCACCTCATGGGGGGCATCGCTTGTGCTCACTTGCATGCTCGTCTTGTCCCTGAGGCTTCGCTTCTGTGGGGCTAATGTCATCAACCATTTTGTCTGTGAAATTCTCTCCCTTGTTAGGCTGGCCTGTTCTGATACCAGCCTCAATGAGATTATGATCCTCATCACCGGTATTTTCACCCTGCTCCTACCCTTTGGGTTTGTCCTCCTATCTTATGTCCGAATTGCTGCTGCTGTCCTAAGGATTCACTCAGCACAGGGAAGGCTCAAGGCCTTTTCCACTTGCAGTTCTCACCTGACTGTGGTGACAGTGTTCTATGGTACAGCCATCTCCATGTATATGAAACCTCAGTCCAAGTCCTCCCCTGACCAGGACAAGTTTATCTCAGTGTTTTATGGGGCTTTGACACCCATGCTGAACCCCCTGATATATAGCCTGAGGAACAAGGATGTTAAAGAGGCAATGAGGAAAGTTATGGCAAAAATGGCATAAGCTTCTTTCACTTGTAAAATTCTAAAATAACACTCAGTTATGTATTCACTGATGGAGAAAAGTGTTTAAAGGAGTCTGACTTTATCTTTGGAAGAATGGATGACTAATATGTGAAAAGCTTCATCAAGTGTTCCTACCCCAGAATATTCCTACTGAGATTTGAATTTCCATTAGAGCTATTACTTTGGCTCTTCCTTTACACATGATGATGCTAATGGTCATCCATTAGGTTACTTACCTTCAGAAAAATTAGTTAATCGGTATCATTTCATCACTGACAGATGGAATCACTTATGACTGTAGCAGTAAGCAAGGCATAACTGAAATTGGAAAATGGGACAAAAACTGCTTTAATAAAAAGCCAGAAGACAAAGGTCAGAAACTTTACAACCTTACTGAGGGCAAGGCCTGTTGTATAAGCACAAACAACTTGGTCCACTGAACCTCAGACGTAGGAGAAAATTCCACCATAGCTATTTTCTACAGTTTTATACAATGTTCTTTATTTTTATTTTTTCTGAACTTATTTCTAATCCATTAGATGGTTTTATAGCCCTAACATCTCTATGAATTGATAAGAAAGACAGCACATCTACCATATTAACAATGAAGAAATATAGAGACCCCAAAATAGTGTTGAAACTTTTCTGAAGTCATACACAATTAGTAGTGGAGTCAAAATTAGAATACAGATCACATCAATGTCACATCTGAACTTTTTCATGTAGGTCTATAAAATTATTTTAAATCATAGAATTAGAAATGTAGCTAATATTTATTGAACACTTACTATATGTTGGACACTGATTTAAGCTCTCTGAGCATAGAATTATCACAACAGATCAATGAAGTAGTACTATTTTGAACCCATATTGAAAATGAGGAAACAAAGGCTTATAGAGACTACGTGACTTGCCCATGACTACAAAGCCAGTCAAGAGAAGGGCCAATATTAATGCTAGGTCTGGTTTTTTGTACTGTATTTGAACTATAAGGGAACCTAGAACTGATCGATGTGTGACTTTCCATCAAGTTTATTGTGATATAATTTATGAATAAACATTATCCAATTACAGTGTGCAATTTTATATGGTTTGACAGATGCTTACAGAATAACCATAACAGTCAATCTACCTAACAATTCCATCACCTCTAAAAGTTTTCTTGTGCCCTTTTGTCAACCATCCTTTTCTCTACTACCAACTTCTTGCAACCGCTGATCTTATTTCTTTGGTAAGTTAGTTTTCATTTTCTAAGAGCACCTATAAATGAAACCATACAGTATGTCCTCATTGTGTTTGGCTTCTCTCATTCAGCCTGCTTTTGAGATCCATCCATGATATAACAGGTATCAGAAATGGGTTCTTTTCTGTTTCTGAATAGCATTCCGTTGTATGAGTGTACCACACCTTTTAAAAATTCCATTCCTGTTGATGGACATAATGCAATGGCTTTCAAACCCTATTTTCATAATCCTATGGATTCAGTTGTGCTGCTTGGAGCCTGCTAAGGGAGATAAAGTTTTCTGTGAATTACTTCATTTGAAAAGGCAGTCCTAAACTGAAAGAAAGGGGGTTGGGAATAGACAGTCTTCCTTAAGATCATGAGACAATTTGGATGCAGATCTGGGGCTAAGACTCAGTTGTTCTGCTTCTGGACCTGATTGACTTGAGTCAATTCCCCCGAAAATGATGAAGTCACTTTCCAAGAAGCCTGACAAGAAACTAGAGACAAACAGGTAGAAAAAATATGGTACAAAGCACCTAGGTGTGAGGCAAGGGCCTACTGGGCAAGTGGTTCTTGAATGCATCCCTCCCATCCCAGTGGTCGGGGCTCAGGGTGACCTTGCACAGTGCTACAAAGGGAGTCTCTGGCACACCCAGGGACTGTTTCACGTACTCACTCACTAAATGCAAGAAAGTAGGATGAATAAACCATTTGTCAAAATAACTTCATTTCAAAATAAATACATTTATTCAAATTTTCTCTATTATACATTTTCATTCTAAATATTTTTATTTTAGCTGTACCAATCTATGGGATACAGTGTGATAATTTGATACATGTTCCATACAGTGTGTAATGAACAAATCAAGGCCCCTGTGGATCAAAATTCATGCATATTCAAGCCCCTTATGTAAACAGCATCATTCCCATCTCTGTTATCATTTTTCCAATCTTTGATTACAACTTAATATTAGTGCATATTTATGAGTGACAATGTAATGTATCAATACATGTATGCAATATATATTGATCAAATCAGAGTAATTAACATTTACATCTCATCATTACATTGTCTTTGAAGGCTTCAAACTCCTCTCTTTTACTTATTTAAAAAATAAAACATAGTAACCTATTGTGAACTATAAATACAGTGCTATGGAGCACTGTAATTTACTCCTTGCACTTAACTGTGTTTGAGTACTTGTATGCAACTGCCCTTTGTACCCCCTCAGCCATCCCCTGCCAGCATCTAGTAATCACTGTAATACACTCAGATACACTTTCTGAAAAGTCTACTATACATTTTTAAAAGTATAATCTTTTCCTCAGAATCTGTGGGGGATTAGTTTCAAGGCCTCTGTGGATCAAAATCTGCACTTTCAAGCCCCGTATATTGTTACGGAAATCTCGGAAAGAAGTACACAGAGACCCAGAATTCAGATAAAATAATAAAATTTCTTCTCGCGAGTGGGCAGGAATGCCAGAAACTGGTCTGGTCAGTATCCTTGCCCCCTTTGTTCAGTGTTTCCCTTTTTATATCCTTTTTAGCCATTATCTCAGCCCTAGTGGTCTTTGATGTGTAAATACAGTTCCAGTTCCTATTTACAAGTCACAGACACCAGATAGGCACATATACATTGTAAATTCACCCTGGCATGGTAACTTTGTTAGGTTAATGAAGTTACAGGTTAGGGTCAGATAATCCTCACCTTAAACAAGGAGTTATGGGAAAAGCAAATCTTAAAAGAACACTTATTTTGCTTCTACAACTACCTTAATATTCAATCTATTAAGCTATCTAAAACTTTTCTGTATCATTCGTCCCTCTGTTTACTTCAGGATAATTCTATCCATTACAAGTTCTATACAGTTTATCTACATAGAAGTGTCCCTTTTTTCATTCTCAGATTGTTACATTTTAAATTTGGTTGGCTGCCAATAGAACAGTAATAACCTTGAGATTTGACATGTGTATGTCAGCCCCAAGGGATCTTATTTGACTACCAGGAGTAATATATTTCATTAGGACAAGAAATTTAAAAAGATCTTGAGGAAATTCGAGACACACTTCAGACTTTAGAAACCCAACTAGATTCACTGGCCAATGTCATTACAGAATAGATGTGCTATGGATTTGCTCCAGCCCAGAAAGGAGGGACTTGCTTATTTCTTGGGGAAGAGAGTTGTTAATATGCTAATAAATCTGGTGTAGTACAAGAATCACTAGACAAACTGAAGGATCAGATCAAAGCTCTTGATGAGAAATTTGGTATAGGAGAGCTGTCCTATGGGATTAATTTTACTGGGGAAGGATGAAAAAAACTTGGATGGGACATCTTCTGAGTCCCCTTCTTGTTATAATATTAATATTAATGTTTAGTCCTTGTGTCATCCATTGGATTTCAAAATTTATACAGTAGCGCAGTGCTGCAGCTCAAGACTACCAAATGCTAGTGTTAAGAAACGTAGATAAGATGTCACTTGGAGCTGGGCTCTTCCTCACCACGTGCAGCAGCAGTGGCATGCCCGGAACTGGGGCCAGCGCCTGGCAGCCCTCAGAGGGGCTGCTGGATCCCCTCTACCCGCACACGCAGGGGACACTTCTGAAAGTGGCCCAAATGTCCTGAGTCCTGGGGAAGATGCCGAATCACCCCGCCGCAGACAGGCAAGTCTGCCCACTCCGTGCTGAGGTCCCGAGTCTCATAGAACATACCGAATCACCCCGCTGCAGACAGGCAGCCACCTGGTTCCACACTACAAAGACGCAGAGGACACCACACAACCAGACCAAGGTACTGAATCCTGCTGCTCCCAGGCCAGAGGTAGGGGCTTCTGAGCCACTGTCCCACTGCTCCTGGTCCAGAGGAAGGGGCTTCCTGGTCACCATCACTCCCACTGCTCCCAGCCCAGAGGAAAGGGCTTCTGGGCCACCTTCTGTCCTGCTGCTCCTGGCCCAGAGAAAGGGGCTTCCTGGCCACCATCCCTCCCACTGCTCCCAGCCCACAAGAAAGGGCTTTTGGGCCAACATCCCTACTGCTGCTCCCGGCCCCTGTCCCACCTCTCCCAGCTCAGAGGAGGTAATCCGTGCAGGCCCTAACAGCCCCCTGCCCCAGTCGAAATGAGAAAAACACATAAATAAGTTTCAAAACCAGACTTCCAGATCACCTACAGCAACCCCAAAGGGAAATGAGATGGAACACTCTGATACTCAACCACCTGGACCCACTGAACTGGCAAC
>NW_004624797.1:11123353-11143304 GCF_000247695.1 Heterocephalus glaber
CAGTCTATGAGTTTCCTTTTGAATTAAGTGTGTTTCTTGTATGCAGCATATTGTTGGATTTTGCTTCTTGACCCATTCTGCCAGTCTATTTCTTTTGATTGGTGAATCGAGACCATTAACATTGATGGTTGTAACTGAAGCATATTGACTTGTCATTGCCATGATTTTTTCTTTTTGTTGGGTTCTCCCCCTTTACATTTAATTTCTTGTCATGTGATTTAATTGCCTTTTAGGGACCTGGTCCCTGCAGTTGCTTCAAATAAATCATTTCTTAGGGAATACAGTCAATAAACTAAGAAAGTAACACTAGACAATGTTTAGATTCAACTCTAATTCTGTTTTCCACATTTTCAGCATTTGAGATCCTGGTTTCTAAAATGCTGAGGAGACTACAGACACAATCCATTGTAGGAACAAGTGAAGAAGTGTATACACTGGCAATAAGGAAAGAGGCCATGTTTGTCTTTTAGAAAAATTCAACGTGTATGTGTGGAATGGTCAGGCTTAACACAGATCTCCCGATATGCACCTGCAACCTCAGATAGCGGGTGACACTGCAATACACAAAGGACTAAAGTGGTGCAACTCACAGACCCTAGGAGTCTTTTTCTTTTGTCTTATTGTTGTTTGTTTGTCTGTTGCTTGCTTGGTTTTTTGTTTTGTTTTTGTTTTGCTTAATGTTTTGTTTGGTGTTTTATTCTTTTACTATTCAGGTGAGTAATATCAACTTAATTCCAAAACTATTTAGGGATTTCCTGCCGTGTGTTAAGAAGTGAGCTGAATACTAGAGCTGTAGAAATAAATAAATTGCAAATTCAGCTTTGGAATGGTCCACACTAAAATTTAAATATAGTGCCTTTTACTGTCTTCCTGTACTGAATCCTTTCCACCTCCTAGAAACAAAAGACAACCAATATGACCACTTTATAATAAGTGTTACTTCCCAAATGAAGCCTCCTTTTAAAATAGGAGCAATTAATTAATTAATAGTAGCTTAACTATATGCAGCAGTAAAACCCTATAAGATAGATACTGTAATTATTTGACAATTGAGGAAATTAAGATGTAAACATGTTAATCAAATTGTCACACAGTGCATCCATGGTTATCCAAAATTCAAACATGGTCCATGTACTTTTTTTAATTTTTGTTTATTAGTACATGTTTGCAGTACATAAAAATTACATTCCTCATGGGGAGTTGGTACATGTACACAACACAGCTTAATCTTGCTTTCATTCTCTTCCCCTCTGCTTCTCCCACCCCCTTTTCTTTGTCACCTTCCCATTTGCAAAAGATCTATCTCTCCGTTTCTGATTATCTTTTATTTTATCCTTTAACTTACCTACATTTTTGATTTCTCATGTAAAAGAAACATCTGATACTTAAACTTTTGTTTATTTACTTGTTTGTTTTCTGGTTTACTTCATTTAACATTATGGTCTGAATATGTATCCATTTTTCTACAAATGACTTATTTATCCTTCTTTAAGATAGAGTAGTACTCCATTGTGTATACATGCCACATATTCTTAAGGCATTCCTCTGTTGATAGACACATAGACCCCCTCCAAGATTTAGCTATCATGAGTTGTACTGCTGTAAACAAGGATATGCATGTGTCTTTGTAATATGATGTCTTTAACTCTTTCAGGAAGATACCTAAAAGGGGAATAATAGTTGGATCAAATATAATTTATAGTTAAAAATTGTTTTCAGAATCTCCATATTGATTTCTATAATGGTTGTGCTAGTTTACATTCCTACCAACAACATAGAAGGGTTCCTTTTTTCCTATGATTTTTCCAGCATCTGTTTTTGATTTCTTGATGATAACCATTATTTTTTTACTAAGATGGTATTTCAGGGTTGTTTTAATTTGCATTTTTCTAATAGCCAGAGATGTTGGTGTACCTGGGGTTTTTTTCTGCATCCTCTATTCTGTTCCATTGATCTTCAGGTCTGTTTTTGTGTCAGTGCCATGCTATTTTATCACTGTGGCTTTGTAAAATAACCTAAAGTGTGGGATTGTGATACCTTCTGCTTTGTCCTTGTTGCCCAGGATTGCTTTTGCTCTTTGTGTTTTTTCCAGATCTGGTTCAATTCTAAAATTGTTTTCTCTAGTTCTGTGAGGAATGCTGTTGGTATTTTGATTGGTATTGCATCAAATCTGTATATCAGTTTTGGAGATATGGATATGGCCCCATACTCTCAACCATCACTGTCTATTACCTAATGTGGATAACAGAAATTCCTGTCTGTATGAAATATCTGCCTTATTACTATATTTTGAGCTTATGGGAAGTTTTTTAAGAGCTCAGGAAAAAAAAACAATACTCCAAGTGTCCCTTAATTTATTATTAAAAACAAAAGTAATCTTCTTGAGAAGCAGGTTCTTACATTGCAGGTGGTAACAGAAAGCATCATTGGGAAATTTGTGTGAAGAAAAGCCATGAAGTATGCCCAAAATATTTTTTAAAGACTTTTTAAAAGCTGTGAATATATGTATGAGTATCTCTGCATATGTCTAGTTAGTTTCAGAAGATTCTAGTTTTCACAGTGCTAAAACACTGAATTATTCAATTAAAATATGGTTGGTCTGGTGAGACTCAAATTGTATAAACACAAAAAGGTGCTGTTTTCCAATTATCTCTATTGGCATTTGTTTTGAGATCCTTAAGGCTGTAAAATAGTAAGAACTGTAAGGCAGGTTAGGGCTTTATGATTGAACATACTGCCATTTAAATGTGAAATGTTAGAACCCTGAAAAAGTACAAGCCTGAAAAAACTCATATTTTAATGTTACAATTTCTTTGTTTTTATGTTTATTAGCACATGTCTGTTGTTCATAAGGGCTGCACTTATTGTGAGGAATGAGTACATATACTTAACATATCAATAAAAGAAAAATGAAAAAAGTAAAAAAAATTTAAAACCTCATTATTAAAATACTACCAGGAAATTAGGGTTGTGGTGTCACACCTTTGGTTCCTGATTCTAGAATAACCTCCAATTCCTCGCTTCACAACACTACTGTCCCTCCACACAAAGAACAAATTATAGGGCTAAAAAAAGGCAGGACATTGAAGTTTTTTTCTGAGCTATGTACATTTACATAAAAGGCAGATGAACTGATTTCTACCTTGGTCTCAATCTAACTCTATTCTAATAAACTTTTGCCCCTTCCAAATGATTCTGGTGGACAATTCCAAACCTAAGTGTACCTACAGAAAAATAAAAGTGTCTCCTAATTCTCATTAGAAGAATACAAGTGTCTTCTCATAGCATTCTGCTTTAATAAGTAGAAACGCCCTTAGAAGTTGCACTGAGGCTAAATATTTTTTCTGTTTCTTTGCTCTTTGTTCTGATTCCTATTCAGAGTCCCTTTATTCTGCATCAGATTTTTTTGAGGATCCTATTATAATTTCTTACTCCACTTTCTGAATTACTTGTCCATAAAAGCCTTCTCCTATCTGACATACGGAGTCTGTCCTAGGTAAAAGAAATCCAGAGAGACTGATTACCTACACCATTAGCCCAGATGATCCTTCTGAGTGCTCAGCTCCTAAGACAAATCTTCTGAACCTCAGTCTACTCTCGTCAAACCCTGATGCCTGCTTCAGGAGTTTGCAGCTGTATACTATGAGTCCCTCAAAGCCTGATTTGTAACTAGAACTTGCTGAGGATATTACTGAATGTCTGGTAAAAGATCTCAGCTTAAATAATGAACTCGTGTATGATAGCATTCATACTTTTTAGAACTGGACCAAACAAAGTGAATAAAATGTTTAGATGGATGAAAAAAAAAGGAAAATACTATTTTCTGATTCTAGAATAACCTCCAATTCTTCTCTTCATCACACCACCTTTCCTCCATACAAAGAGCAAATTATAAGACTAAAAAGGTCAAGAAATTGAAGTTTATTTCTGAGCTACAGTATATGATGACGCTAAATACCATGGGATACTGACTATTTCTCATTATAGGCTTTTTGCCATCAAACATTTATTTCCTTCAGTCAATTCAGTTCAGTCTCAGTCATATCGATTTCTTTTTTAATTTTTAAAAATTTTATTGGTATATATTTGCAGTACGTAATGATTACGTTCATCAAGGGGAGATGGTACATGTACATAAGACATCTTAATCTTTACTTTCCCTTCACCTCCCCTCCCTCCACCCCCATTTCTTGGCTCCCTTCCCATTAGCAAAGAATCTATCTATCATTTCTTGACCATGAGGAGACAAAATAGCCAAATAAATGGAATGGATTCATTCAACAAACTTCTGTGGAACCCATATTTTGTTCCAGGCACTGTGTGAGGTGGTAAAAATAAGCCAGTGTATGGGACAATGAGGGCTTCCCCCTCCCATAGCTTGCAAAAGAACAAAGATTACACACAAATATATACACAGAAACTGTGACAAAGGCCATGGAAGAAAAAATTCAGGGAATGATGAATGATTGTAACAAAAAGCCTTACTTTCAACTGGAGTGAAAGTATAGTACAGAAGCCTATTTGTAATAAGTTCCTTTTAACCTAAGATACCAAGGATGACCAGGAATTCACCAAGCAAAGAAGAGGAGGAAGAATATTTTCAGCACAGAGAACACAACATGTGAAAGCCCTGAGATGGAAACAAGTTTGAAGTATTTCCTAAAGACAGCATGGTTGGAATATGGTGAGCCTAAGAGGAGACAACACAAGATTAAGTTAGGGCCAAATCATTCAGTCTTGTACATCTTGGTAAATATTTAAAGTATAAATAAAACAATTGGAAACTCTCAAATAAGTTTTGAACATAAAAAGGATACAATCATAATTACATAAGTTTGTTAAATATGACTCTGGCTACTGGGTGTAAAATAGACCATAAAAAACAACCACAGAAGAAGGGAGACCCATTGGGTTGTCATGTATTAGTCCAGATGAGAGGTGATGATGGATCTGACTAGATAATACTTGTAGAGAGATTTGAAATAAGTGTAGATGGAAGAAACAATTGGACCTGGTGATTGATTAAATTCACAGGGTAAGGAAAAAGTGAGAGTAATATGGCATACATTTTATGTCATGGATGTGAATTAGCTAAAGACAAATGGCCATATTGGGAAAAGGACAATTAGCAATTTTGTGATTTAGGCATCTGATTACATTTGAAGAGTAAGCTGACACATTTTCTTTAAAGGAAGTGATAAAAGCATGTTCCAGGTGTAGTTCAGCCCCCTTCATTTTACAGATGAAGGAATTAAGACACACAATGAATTGTGCTATTTCGCAAATTAATTTTGGGCTTTATGAGAATGCTCTATCTCTCAAATTAGAATAGAGATTTCCAAAGTGCATCACTTGTTTTGTACACATATCTTCATAATTGCACTTAAAATAGGGATGGAAAACATAGCAAAGACTCAATAAATGCTTCCCAAATTAAAATTAATTGAATTTCTTCTTCTTTCTCAGCAGACAGAACAAAATGGATATTTAGCTTACTGATAATAGCAGCCCAATGACCGAGTTCATACTAGTGAGCCAAAATCCCAGAATATCTATTAAAGGTTGCAGCATAATCATGATCTACCTGATCATATTGATAGATAACAGTGTCCTCATCCCTGGGCTAGGAGTTGAAGGGCATCTTCATGGTCCTATGGATTTTTTTCCTAAGTAACCAATCTTTTCTGGATATCTGCTACTCAGTGCCTTTTTATTGTTCAATAGCTTAACGGATTACCCCATCACTTCCTATAATAGCTGTTATGCCCACATAACCATTGGTCTTTTTCAGGGGATAACAGAGTATCTCCTCTTTGCTGTTGAGACTTATGACATTTTTGTTTCAATCTCCAATCCCTGCATTATAACTTCATTATGAAAAAGTTCTTCATATGGTTGGCCAGGGTGACCTGGGTCAGTGCCTGCCTTTTAGCAATAGTACCAATCATTGTAATTCCTGTCCATTTTGTAGACATAATGTCAACCATCTTTCCTGTGAGATACAGGCCCTGCTGCAGCTCAGCTGTGCTGATGTCCCATCCAGACTTGTTCTGGGGCTCCTCATTGGCATGTTCACATTATTACTACTGTTCACCTTCATCCTCATCCCCAACATATGATTGTGGGTGCCATACTGAAGATCTATTCTGCAGGGTAAGGCCCATCTATAGTTCTCCATTTATAGATCCCATGTGATGGTAGTCACCATATTTGATGAGAACATCCAATGTACTTGAAACCTTACTCAAGAGAGTTTCAGGACCAGGATAAAATCATCTCTACATTTTATGATGTGACAACTCTTTTGTGAAACCATTTTATTTATACCTTGAAGAACAAAAATGTGAAAAATACTCTAAGAATAATTAGGAGAAAAAAGTGATAGCCAGCTATGGTGGCTTGATTTGGTTTAATGACTCCACAGTATTTCATATTGTTAATGAATAATAATTAAATCACTCCCCTACATGAAGACATTTGCATTGTTTTCCAACTTCCACTACTTCAACAATATCCCAGGAATATCTTTGCATATATGTCTTTGACAATACATGTAAGAATATCTGCAGGATAAGCCAGCCATGGTGGCACATGCCTGTGCTCCCAGCATTTTTGTCAGCTGAAGCAGGAGCATTGCAAATTCAAGCCTAGTCTATAAAATTTAGCAATGGAGACCCTGTCTCAAAATTAAAAATAAAAAGGCCTGGGGATGGGACTCAATGAAAAGACCCTGAGTTCAGTCCCTTGTACTGAAAAGAGAAGTCCAGAAAGGATGTGAATATGTACTATTAAGCCTTATGTTACAAAAAAATTGTAATTGAATTATGAAAATGATAAAGAATATTTTAGTGAGGTAATTACTTTCAAGTGCATTTTTTTCTATTTCCAACAGGCGTATAAAATAGAATATCGTCCAACTGAGAAAAAAGCACTTTAAACATTTATAATGCCATCTATTGAGTAAATTACACAAGACAATTTAGAAGAAGAGTTTTTAAAAAGAAATAATAATTAGTACATTTTATTTCTGAGTAGTCTGGTTTTATTTTACCAAATGGGAAATGTTTCAATAATCTAAGGTTGCTTTTTGCACGTGATAAAGGGCAAGTTACAAAATGGACAATTCCTATTTCTATGCTCTTTGTAAGAGATATGTCCTAACCCAGGCTTTCAAGTGAGAGATATTAGTGGGTAAAAAGGGTAAAATTAATCAACTGTTATATAACAGTAACATGGAAGTTTCCTCTGCTGAAGCAAGGAGCCCTTAAAGACAAACTAAGAGCCAGATCCATTGACCCCCATGAACCTGAAATTGCATGTCTCCATCAAAAGATAGAGCCACATTTTCTCTGTCAGTGTACACTACTCTTTCCAGATTCCAAGCATGCTCTAAAGGTGTTGAACTCATAAAAATAGAGAAAATGTGCCTGAGGAGGAATGTCTTTAAAACCAAGCAAATGCGTACTGTATTTTTGGATTATAAAAATTATAATGTTTATTATTTTAGAATCGGTTAGAGGAGTGGAGAAAAAAATAAAAAATCACCTATAATTCTACACTTGGTGAAAATTGCATGGGTTTTAGAACAAAGCAGATATATATTTAAATCTGCCTCTCATGAGATTGTATGGGATTTAGCTAGTTACTTTCCATCTTTAACCTTCAAATTTGTCACTGTAAAATGAAGATTATAAGAGGGCTTGTCTCACAAAGTTGTCTTGAAAATTAAAGTAACACATGCTGTTTCTATCACAATGCCTAGCACCTGGTGGACACTGGATACTTGTGAACCAAAGGGGAGAACCCTGTCAATTCACCCTTTAAAATCCAAACTTATTGCATCAGTGGTCATTGTCTATGTCTATACCAACAATAATTGCATCATTTCAACATAAGTGATGGCAATACAAGACAGTGAAAAATTACGTTCTTATTGTTACATTTCTTTGAATTTATCTCATTAGAAATGACATTGAGGGCCTAGGTGTATAGATTAGTGGTAGAATACTAGCCAAAGGCCCAGAGTTCTATCCCTCCATATTGTAAAATTAAAAAAGGAAGCAAGGAAGGAAGGAGAGAGAGAGGGAGGAAAGTGGAATGGAGAGAGAGAAAGAGTGTTGAATGTGTTTCTCATGTTCTTCAGTCATTGGCATTTCCAATGTCAGGGTCTTTGAAGTTGGGTCAAGATGACAGTAAACCAACCCAACTCTGGAAAAAGAAAATATTATAATCAGTAATATATGAATTTTTTAAAAAGCCTCCAAATTTGTTGCAACCTTGACTGACTCCACCATTGCTTCCAGATACATCCTGCCAGGGAGACTCTTAGTTTGATCCATTCAATTTCATTCTGTTAAGCATTCCTGGAATTAATACTTTATTGATCAACAACAAGCTGATTGGAGACTGTTGTGAATGCAAATGGAAATGAGAAAACCACGGGAAGCCCAACAGAGAACTCTTTGGAAAAGGAATCTATGGCATTATGCAAATTACGTTGTAACATTACCAATTTATACATTGAACAAATTCTTCTGAAAATTTAATTTCTGGTGTTTTCTAAGGCTTCTCATTAAACGGAAAGCACTCCTGGAACTAGAGAGAAAATGCTATTAACTAACAAGACATAGTCAGCAGATAAAGTCAAACAGTTGAAGGGAGGGGAGAGGACAAACATGATTCCCTAAATTGAAGGGGAAAAGGGAGTAAAACTGTGAGCCTAATACTTATTGGAGTTTGATCATTGGCATTAAGGACTAAGAGGAAGTTGAGAACAACAAGCAGTGAGATGTGCCTTGTGCTGACAGAGAGAAATTTATTGGGGAGATACAGGGCTCTTTTAGCTGTGAGAGTAAATTAGACAAGTAAACAAATGCCTTTTCTTTTGATTACCTCAGGGAGATGTTAGCCAAGGTTCTCTCTAGAGAGAGAAATATGTTACCTCTGGAAGTGGAGAACAAGCTGCAGAAAGGTTTCTGACATGAAGTCAAGACTGTGGGTGAATAGAAAGCATAAGAGATGATAAGAACAACAAATCAATTAGAGATGTGTGTGTTAGGTGCCTTTATATTAAGTGTTTACTGGGAAAGTTGCTTTCTTCAAATCTTCCTTTTATTGGAAAGAAGGGAAAGGAAAAAATGATGAAAAATGGAAATAAAGTCTTTGTAAATAGGGAAGGGTGGAGGGCGTGAAGGGTGGGCTAGGAATGGGGGAAAAAATAAGAACCAAGATGCATTATATAAAGGTACAATTCCCAATAAGAAATGTAATTGTGTTGTGTACCTACAATGTACCAATAAAAGAATTTAATACAAAAAAATCAATCATTCTTACTCTTCTTATCAGGATCATAATTAATGTATAACTTTGGTCCTACAGATGGTTGTACAGTGAAAGGCCTAGTTTATTTTGTGTATAGTAAATTTATCACACTTTCCTTAACTTATAGCCATACCTAGCATTATGCAGAACATACACACGCATGTATGGGTATCTGGGTATATGTTTTGGAAAATATTTCATAATTTTCTTTTTTTATTCTTTCTTTTACATATTCAGTTTTATTTAATATCACCTATGTGTTAGGTAACTTGCTAGCGTTGGCAATCTAAATGGGAAAAGGCAAGGTTCTTGAATGTAGGGACTATTTGTTTTAATAGAAATACATATATTAAACAGGTTAGCATATATGTAAATAAAACAATGTAAATAGAATTATAAATATTATTGAAAGAAAAAGGACATAGGAACCAAGGGTAATGACTGGGATCTATTATGGATAGAATTGTAAGGTGAGCTCTCTCAAAGTGCTATTTACACAGAGATAGGAGTCACATTAAATGCTTAGGTTAAAGGTTGAATAATGAGGGAATATGTATACTACAATGAAGTAAAAAATACAAAGGCCTTAAAGAGATAAAGAACTGAGTGTGTTTAAGGAAGAGGAAGAAGGCAAAGGTAGTGTATGATAGTTAATTGTATGTCAAGTTGAATAAGAAACACCTAGCAGATTGATTTAGCATGGTTCTGGGTGTCTGAATGATGGACTTGCTGAAAAGAGAGGACCTCTGCAAGGCTTGTTGTTGAGAATTGGAGCCCACCAGGAGAGCAAAGAGAGTCACTGTAATAGAGACACAGTGAACTATAGTGGTTGGTGAGAGGTTGAGATCACCACCTCCTACCATAACCTGGACTTGTTGTGCGGGAGGAGCAGTTTGAACCTGCAGCAGAAATGCTCTGAGTTCAAACCCACAGGAGGCCAAGGAGCTCAATTCCAGCTTCACAGCCAGAAACTAGCCTGAATCTCAGTGCACGATGGCTGGCTCACTGAGATTAATCAACTTGGATCTGCACGCTGCTGCCCACATTGTCTACAGGGGACAGCAGAGATATGCCTTGAAGCGTACAATTTTTTCTCTTCCTTTCTTTCCTTTTCTTCTCCTTTCTTCTTCTTCTCCATTTCTTTCATTTCTTGTTCTTGTTTTTCTCCTGTTTTGTTTTTTCTTAATTGTTCTTATTTCTTTAAGAGCATGGATACAATCTCTAGTTTTTCCTATTGCCATTAGTTTTATTCTTGTTTTTGTTCCTTCCTTCTCTCTTTTCCTCCTGCCTTCACCAGTTACTCAAAGTTTACATGATCTTCCTGTGTCCTCTAGCCCTACTTCTAACCTTTCCTTCTCCTTCTATTTCTATACATTCACCCCAATTCCCTCTATGTTTTCTTCTTGAAGGGTAAATTTGCTATACTGAAGGGCTTATTTTCTGCAAACATATTTCTGGTCCTTGATTCTGATATATAACCACAAGTCTAGTTCATGTGGTTAAAGGTATCAGATTAATAGTTATCACAATTTGTCATTTTCTAAGCTATGTTTGATGTTATTGTTCATTATGATTATATTACTTTGGTCAAGGTGACATGATTATTCTAGTTAGTTGTCCTTCTGGGTATACCAAGACTGAGATTGCCTAAAGAACATTGCAGACTCAAAACCAAAAGGCCAACTATAACTGGAAGACAATCTAAGAAGTCATTCCCTAAGGGTTCTAAATACTAGCAATAAAGATACTCGCAATAAGCAATATACAAGAAGCAACACAGAAATTAAACCAAAAATGTTAACAACAACCAAAAAAAAAGGGAAGACACCTAAACAAGGTGCAAACCCAGACTTCCGGATCCCCAAAGGCAAATACAGGGGGCAATGTGGTGGAACAATTGGAAAGCCAACCACCTGGACTCCCTGAACTAATAACAAGGGCAGTAACAAAACAGATGAAAGAGGATCTGAAAAAATGAAATAAGAAATAATTTATCAGATAACAACAGAGATGGTGACCATATTGAAAGACATGACTAATAACTCTAGAGCAGACACAGATTTTTTAAAACTAGAGGAGCTCAGGAACATGATAGAAACAGAAGATCACAAAAATTCCACCAAAAGACTTCTAGACTTAACAGCCAAATTCAGTAGAGTAGCTGGATACAAGATCAACACTCAAAAATCAATACCCTTCCTGTACATGAATAACAGACTCACTGAGAGAGGAATTGGAGAAACAATTCCTTTCACAATAGCATCCAAACAAAAATGAAATACCTAGGAATCAATTCAACAAAGGAAGTAAAAGACCTCTAATCTGAAAACAACAGTTCTCTGAAAAAAGAGATAGAACATAATATCAGAAAATGGAATACAGTGAATAGAGTGAAAATGGCCATATTTCCAAAACATAGACTCAATGTAATCCCAATTGAAATTTCAATGGCGTATTTCACAGAACTAAAGAAAATAACCCAAAAATTCATTTGCAACAAAAACAGACCTAGAATAGCAAAAGGAATTCTAGGCAACGGAGACAATGTAGGGGGTATCACAATCACCAACTTGAAAATAAACTACAAAGCTACTGTGATAAAAACAGCATGGTACTGACAAAGAAACAGACTTGAAGACCAGTGGAACAGATTAGAAGATGCAGAAACAACTCCAGACATACTCAGTAACCTCATCTTTGAAAAGGAGACAAACACTCTCACTGGAGGAAAGGTAACCTCTTTAATAAATGGTGCTGGAGAAATTGGGTTTCAACCTGCCAAAGATTGAAAGCAGACCTATATCTCTCACTATGCACTAAACTGAAATTGGAATGGATCAAAGATCTAAATATTAAAACCAGAAACACTAAACCAGCTGGAAGAGAGATTAAGTAGAACGCTTGAAGACATTGGCATAGGAAAAGACTTCATGAACAAAACCTATCACATGGGAACTAGCACAAAAAATCAACAACTGGGATCTCATTTTTTTTAATTCTCTAACTTTATTGGTACATTTAGGTATATAATATGATGACATTCATCATTGGGAATTTCTACCTGTACATAATATATCTTTGTTCTTATTTTTTCCCCATTACCCTGCCCTCCCTTCAACCCCTCCACCCCTCCCTATTTGCAAAAACTTTGTTTCTCTTTGTTACCTTTTCTCAAATTTTTTCATTTCCATTCTTTCCTTTCCCCTACTCCAACCCCCAAATTCCCCTTCCCCTTTGGACCTTTTCTTCCTATTTAAAGTTATCTATTATACATTTTGGTCCTCATTTATAATTTCTATTTCTTATACTGGATAAACTATTCAGTATTTACACATTTGCCCTATTTATTTCACTTAAGAGTATGGCCTCAAAATGCCTGTATTTAGCTCTAAATGTCTAGTTTCTCATTCTTTGTGGCTGAGTAGTACCCCATTTTTCTTTATCCAGTACCTAGTTGATAGGCACCTGGGCTGTTTCCAAGATTTAGCCACTATAAACTGTGCTGCTATGAACATGGGCACACATATATCACTGTAGTATTAAGATTTAAATCTTTGGGGAAGATACCCTGCAGGGGAATAGCTGGATTAAATGGGACTTCCAGTCCTAGTTTTTTGAGTTACTTCCATACTGATTGCCACAGTAGCTGTACCAGTCTACACTCCCACCAACAATGGAGAAGGGTTCCTTTTCCTCCACACTCCCGCTAGCATTTGTTATTGGTTGATTTCTTGAGAGCAGTCATTCTTTCTGGGGTGAGATAGAATCTCAGCATTGTTTTTATTTTCATCTCTCAAATGATTAGTGATGTTGAACATTTTTTCATATGTTTATTTGCTGATTCTACTTTCTTTGAGAAATGTCTGTTCATTTCAGATGCCCATTTTTGGATTGGGTCTTTAAATTTGAGAGGGCTGACTTTTTTAAGTTCTTTATATATTCTAGATAGTAACCTTTGTCTGAGAAACAGCACGACAAACCCAAAGCTTGTGCAAGGGAGGAAATTACAGAGATCAGAACAGAAAGCAATGTAATACAGCTTAAGACAATGATACAAAAAACTTGATGAAGCAGAGTTGGTTCTTCAAAAGAATAAACAAAATTGACAAACCCTTAGCCAACTTTTTCTAAAAACAGAAAAGAAAAGGCCCAAATCCATGCAGTTAGCAATGAAAAGGGTGAAATTACAACAGACCCAGCAGAAATCCAGAGGATCATCAATACCTCCTTTGAGAACCTACACATCAATAAAGTGGAAAACACAGAAGAAATAGACAGATTTCTAGAAACATATGAATTACCAAAGTTGAACGAAGAAGACCTAAAAATTCTAAATAAACCAAAATCAATCAACAACATTGAAAACATAATTAAAAACTTACCAACAAGCTGGGGATTTAGCTCAGTGGTGCCACACCTGCCTTACATGCAAAATGTCCTGAGTTCGATCCCTGGTACCAGGGGGGAAAAAAAAGAAAAGAAACTTGCCAACAAAAAAAGGATGGGTTGGGCCGGGGATTTAGCTCAGTGGTTCCGCCACCTGCTATGCAAGCACAAAGACCCAAGTTCGATCCTCGGTACCAAAAAAAAAAAAAAGGATGGGCCCTAATGACTTCACTGCTGAATTCCACAAAACATTTAGAAAAGAACTATTGCTACTACTGTTTAAACTCTTCAATGAAGTTGAAAGAGAAGCAATACCCCTTTGAGCAAGCATCACCTTGATCCCCAAAGCACCAAAAGATGCAACTGAGAAAGAGAACTATATGCCAATCTCCCTAATGAACACAGAAGTAAAAATCCTCAATAAGATACTGGCAAATAGAATGCAGAAGATCATCAAGAAGATCATACACCCTGACCAAGGGGGATTCATTCCAGGGATGCAGGGATGGTTCAACATACACAAATCAATAGATGTAATATATTATATTAACAGAACCAAGGACAAAAACCATATGATCATCTCAAAACATGCAGAAAAAGTGTTCGACAGAATCCAAAACCCATTCATGATAAAAACTCTATAGAAAATTGGAATAGACGGTCTTTATCTCAACCTGATAAAAGCCATATATGAAAAACCAATAGCCAACATCATACTAGCTGGAATCTGGTCTTATTAACAAGCTTTTGCACAGCAAGAAAAACCACCAACAGAGTGAAGAAACAACCCACAATGTGGAAAAATTTTTTACCAGCCATTTCTCAGACAAAAGACTACAGCTCAAATGCCCATCAACTGGTGATTGGATAAAGAAGATGTGATTTTTTAAAATAAAATAGAGCACTACTCAGTCATAAAGAAAGACAAACTAGAGACATTTATAGATAAATGGATGCACCTTAAGGCCATACTCTTAAGTGAAATAAATAGGACATGCACGTGTATTGAATTGTTTCTCCAGTGTGAGAAACTGAAAGTGTAAATGAGGACCAAATTGTATAATAGATAATGTGAAATAGGAAGAAAAGGTCCAAAGGGGAAGGAGAAGCAGGGAGAGGAGAAGGAAAATAGGGGGAAAAAATGAGAAAAGAAGGAAAAAATGGAAACAAAGCTCTTGCAATTAGAGAGGGGTGGAGGGGTGGAAGGGAGGGAAGGAGAATGGGAAAAAAGAAGAACCAAGATATATCGTGTAAACGTACAAATTCCCAGTAATGAATGTGATCATAATGTATACCTAAAATGCACTAATACAATTAATGAATAAAAATAAATAAGTAAATAAATGCCTTTTGGACAGCAAAGAAAACCAACAAAGTGAAGAGACAACCTACAGAAAGAGAAAAACATTTTTCCAGCTATACTTCAGAGGACTAATATCTAGAATATTTAAAGAGGTCAAAAAATTAGACTTTTCTAAAATAAAAGATTCAATAAAAAATGCACAACTAAAATGAATAGATGCTTCTCAGGAAAAGAAGTATGAATGGCCAATAAACACATGAAAAAATGTTCAACCTTTTCCATTAGAGTAATGCAGATTAAAGCAACACTGAGATTTTTTATCTTACTTCAGAATGAATGACTATCATCAAGAAATCAAATAATCACCATGCTGGTGAGGCTGCAGGGGAAAAAAGAAGGCTTCTACATTGTTGGTGGGAATGTAAACTAGTACAACTACTATGGATATCAGTATGCAGATTTCACAAAAATCTAAAACTAGAAATTCCATTTGACCCAGTTATTGCCCTTCGAGGTACCTGCCAAAAAAATAAAGTTAAAAACATCATGTTACAGGCATACATGCATACCTATGTTTATAGCAGCACAACTCACAATAGCTAAATCTTGGAAGCAGCCTATATGTCCATTAAGAGATAAATGTATAAAGAAATGAAAAACTACTCTACTATAAAGTAGGATAAATTTGAGACATTTGTAGGAAAACAGATGGATCTTGATCATAATACTAAGGGATTTAAATGAAACACATAAGGTTAAATATCACGTGGTTTCTCTGGTGTAAGAAACCCAAAATATAAATAAGTTAAAGAGCAAAATTAAACATAGATAATAGAAAACAGAGAGATATATCATTTGTAAAAGGAAAGGTGACCAAGCGATTGAGGGATTGGGAGGAAAGGGAGGGAAGGGAACAAAAACAGAATTAAAATGTGTTATATACATTGTATCAATTCCCCACAATGAATGCAATCATTATGTACTGTTAACATGTACTAATAAAAATAAACATTAAAACTAAGAAATAATGGTAAGAAATATAAGAAGCATTATATAGGCACTAATTTTAAATAGGGTTATCAAGAACAACTCAAGAGAGAATTTGGAACTTGAGTAAGGAGAGGGATAATGATGTAAATATGTAGAAAAATAGTATTCCAAGAAAAGGCACTAAGATGAAAGAATGCGGATTTTATTGGAAGAATACTAGGGGAGCTAGTTTGACTAGATACTGCATAAGTGGGGAAAAAAAAAGAGAAAAGCAATAGATGAGCTCAGAGACAAACAAAAAGACAGATGATGTAGGTAATTCTAGATCATTTTAAGGGGGTTAGATATTTTCATGTTCTTTTGTTTTTGTTTTGTGTTCCTTTGTTTTTGAGAAGGGTCTTGCTATGTAGTTGAGGATGGCCTTGAACTCACTATTTAGCCTAGGCTGGCCTCAAATTCACAGTAACCATCCTGCCTCAGATCCTGGGATTAGAGGAGTATACCACCAAGCTCAGCTGGTTTTAGATTTTTTTGTTTAAAAAATAAGAAATAAGGCTGAAAAGCTGGAAGAGATTTTAAAGGGTGATCTTGGTTAATTTTCTCCTTGCTGAGAAAATATACCTGACACTCCAAGTTAAAGGAGGAAAGGTTTATTTTACCTTACAGTTTGTAGATTGTTTCTACAAACTTGGCTCTAGGGCAGGACAGTATGGCAGAGGAGCATTTACAGAGCAGAAAGAGTCCATGACATGGCAAGCAGAAGGCAACATCAGCAAGCAACAAACAATAACAGCAGCCCTCTTTCTGTCTCTTTTATTTTATCCAGGCTACCCTCCCTTAGGGCTGGCAGTGCACACACCCTAAATCCTAGCATTTCATCATGAATCAATCCCTCCATCACATTCTTGATCCCAGGATCACACACCCTAGATCCAGCCAACTCTGAAAAGCCCCACCTATGACTGCATGGGGCTCTGGGAGTACATCTAGATACAAGCAATTACAAAGAAGTTCACAATAGTGAGAAAGAGCTTAGAGGCTGAGATTTTCCAACTTGAAGGACCTTGCTTAACATTAAGATAAGTAGATTAAGGCTTTCTATTGGAACTCCAGAAGGGCTGTGACTTAGGAATATAGATTATGCCCAAAGATTATTCACCCCAAAACTAAGAGTAAAACTGAGACAGACAAAGAGTAACAAAGTCTAACATGCTCAGTCTATCATTTAAAAGTCAGCTAGAATGAAAAGCAAAGTCAATAATCTCTACAAAATTTTATCAATGTGTCCACTACACAATCAAATATTACAAGATGTGAATAAAAAGCAAATTATAACACAAAATCATACAACAAAGTGAATAAAAATATAATCCATATTTATCCAGATGGTGAGTTAATGAGTGATATTTTTTATATCATTATAAATATGATTGAGGACTTTATAAAAGGGCTTAAAAGTGGACAAATGATAATCTCAGCATTGAAGTTGAAACTGAGCAATGTAGGGCCGGGAATTTAGCTCGATGGTGCAGCACCTACCTTGCAAACTCAAGGTCCTGAGTTCGATCCCCATAAACAAAACAAAACAAACAAACAAAAAAGACTGACCAATGTGAAGAACACACTGAAAAAATTCACAGAGAAAAACAAATAAAGCCTCAGTGAAATTATTATTATTATATTAGAGAATATCCAGTAATCTTATGTAAGTGAAATTTACTCCCAAAATAATAAATGATAAAAAATGGAACAGAAAAAATGTTTGAAGATAAAATGACTAAAATTTTCCCAAACTTAAAAAAGGCATACATAAATTTACATAGTCAAGATGCCCAAAATCGTAAAGAATAATAAGCATGGAAAAGGACATGCCAGAGCAAATCAGTTCATGTTAAGATTGTTGTCTTCCACAAAGAAAGAACAAATTTCAAAACCAGTAAGAGAAAAACAGCATTGTATGAAAAGGAATTAGAGTAATTATCAAATTCTCACCAAGAATGGATAAAATACAATGGAATATCTTTAAAGTGTTGAGTTAGAAATGAATGTTAGCTACTATATGTTAAGGAATATTATCTAACTGTGCTGGAATATGTAAATAATGGCTTACATTTTTGTGAGGATACTTTTTTAAAATTCTGTTTTAGTAGGATGCTTATCTGCCCACCCCTTGCTTTACAGCCCTTGCTTTAAAATATATTTTCTTTTCCCCTGAAGTTATATCACCAAGAAATGAACCTTGGTTAGAAAGGTCAGATTCAGAGTCACAAAAATATAAATTCTTTTATTTTGTTTTATAATCAATATTCTCAGATGTGAGTAGGTATCTGGAGACTAATATGTTGTTTTATGTATTGTGTAATTTGTGTAATTGTGTTATTTTTCCAGAAAAAATATCTTTAAAGTGTTGAAAAAGTAAAACCAGACTTGTGCAACCAATGAAAATGTTCTTTAAGAATGAAAGCAAACTAAAAGCATTTTGAAATTTAAGAAAATTGCAGTAAGAGAATCTGTTTCCTGCAGAACCACACTCAAAGAAACAATAAATTCTGTAGGTTGAAGGGGAAATTTTGACAGAAGAAAACTGAGATTCTCAGAATGGAGTGAAAAGTACTTAAAATTATAAATGAGTAAATTTTAAAATTGTTTTTGCCCTTTTCATCTTAATATTATTATACTTTGTATGCTTGTCTGCATAAAAAGTATGGTATTGTCTTTCAGGTTTTATATCATATGCAGATAGCAAATGTTAAGGATAATAATATCAAACAGGTGTAGAAAAATTTATTGTGGAAAGCACCAGATACTAAATATTTTAGATTTTGCAGGCCACATGCTATCTCTATCATATCTTCTTTTTGTTTGTTCTTATCACCTTTTAAAATCTATAAACATTCTTAGTTTGAGAGCCATAAAAAGGCAACCTGTAAGATAGATTGTGACCCATGGCCTAGTTTGGCAAGCCCTGGCAGATTCCTGTATGCAAACACATAATGAACCTCTACTCTTACTTCTCACCATGTTCATCAATTAATTAAAGATAGATCATAAACCAAAGCATATACAAAAACTCAAAAGTCTCTGGAAGAAAATATAGGAGAATATTTTCACAACATTGGAAGTGATGAAAATTTCCTGGACAGAACACAAAAATCACTAATTTAAAAATAGATAGACTAAGTATTATCAAAATTGAAAACTGGTCATGTGGAACATGCCAAATCAGCCCGCTGCAGACAGGCAGGTCTGCAGACACCCTACCGAGGCCCTGAGTCAGGCAGAACACACAGAATCAGCCTGAGCCCCAGCAACAATCAACTGGAGCCCAAGCCCCGCTCCTCTATACAGCCACCTGGTTCCACACTACAAAGACACAGAGGACACCAGACCACCAGACCAAGGTACTGAGTCCCACTGCTCCTGGTCCAGAGGAAGGGGATTCCTCACCACCATCCCTCCTGCTGCTCAAAGCCCAGAGGAAAGGGCTTTGGCCCACCTTCTGTCCCACCACTCCGGGCACAGAGAAAAGGGCTTCTGGGCCACCATTCTTCCCACTGCTCCCGGCCCAGAGGTATGGGCTACTGAGCCGCCAACCCACTGCTCCTGGACCAGAGGAAGGGGCTTCCCAGCCACGATCCCTCCGGCTGCTCCCAGCCCAGAGGAAAGGGCTTTGGGGCCTCCATCCCTACCGCTGCTCCCGGCCCCTGTCCCACCTCTCCCAGCTCAGAGGAGGTAATCCGTGCAGCCGCTAACAGCCCCCACCCCAGTTGAAATGAGAAAACATGTACATAAGTCTCAAAACAAGACTCCCAGATCACCTACAGCAACCCCAAAGGGAAATGAGATGGAAAACTCTGATACTCAACCACCTGGACCCACTGAACTGGCAAGAAAAGGGGATCTGGAAAAAATGAAATCAGAAATAATTTCTCAGATAACAAGAGAAATTGT